>JANPWX010017044.1:29996-65753 GCA_024734555.1 Trochalopteron elliotii
CGTTGAAAGAGAAGATGGGCGGGAGGAGCTGCCGCACGGCGCCTTCGTGGGCAGCGTGGCCGGCGACCTGGGCGTGGATCCGCGGCGGCTGGCGGCCAGGGGAGCGCGGATCACCTCGGGCAGCGGCCGGCAGTACCTGGAGTTGGAGCTGGGCCGCGGGGCGCTGCTGGTGCGGGAGCGCATGGACCGCGAGGCGCTCTGCGAGCTGAGCCCCTCCTGCTTCCTCAGCCTGGAGCTGGTCATCGAGCAGCCCATCGAGGTGCACAACGTGGAGGTGGAGGTGCTGGACATCAATGACAACGCGCCGCGCTTCCCCCGCCAGGATTACCGGCTGGAGATCAGTGAGTCTGCCGTGCCCGGGGCCCGTTTCCACATCGAGAGTGCCCAGGACCCTGATGTGGGCACCAACTCTGTGCAGAACTATCTGCTCAGCCCCAATCGCCACTTTGCCCTGGACCTTAAAGGCTTCCAGAGCGGCAGCAAACTCCTGGAACTGGTGCTGCAGCAGCCACTGGACCGGGAGCAGAGTGCCCTGCAGCAGCTGGTGCTGACTGCTGTGGATGGGGGGGATCCCCCAAAATCTGGTACAGCCCAGATCTCTGTGCGAGTTGTGGATACCAATGACAACCCACCTGCCTTTGACCGCTCCACCTACACCGTGAGCCTTCTGGAGAACTCCCTGCCTGGCACCCTCGTGGTCAAACTCAATGCCTCAGACCCAGATGAGGGCTCCAATGGGGATGTGATCTACTCCTTCGGCAGCTACACCCCCCAGAAGGTGAGACAGCTCTTCAGCGTGGACCCACATTCGGGGGAGGTGAGGGTTAATGGCACTTTGGACTATGAGGAGGCATCCTCCTATGAAATCTATGTACAGGCCACTGATCAGGGCCCTGTCTCCATGGCTGGGCACTGCAAGGTGCTGGTCAACATTGTGGATGCCAATGATAATGCTCCTGAAGTGGAGCTGACCTCCCTGTACAGCCCAGTCCCAGAGGATGCCAGGTCAGGAACTGTGGTGGCCCTGATGAGTGTCACCGACCAGGACTCAGGGCTGAACAAGCAGGTGAGCCTGCGCATTCCCCCCGGCCTCCCCTTCACTCTCAACTCCTTCAAGAACTCCTACACCTTGGTCACCCAGGGCAAACTGGACCACGAGAAAGCAGCGGCCTACAACATCACAGTTACTGCTACTGATTCTGGGAGCCCCCCTCTGTCCTCCCAGAAAGTGATCCATGTGGAGATCTCTGACATCAATGACAATCCTCCACGCTTCGAGGAGCCTGTGTACTCAGTTTACATCCCTGAGAACAACCCTCTCGGAGCCTTCCTGTGCACTATTAAAGCCACTGACCCTGATGTCGCCAGAAATGCCTATGTGTCCTATTCTCTGCTAGATGGAGAGATTGAAGGGCTACCAGTTGCTTCCTATGTCTCCATTAAATCCGATAGTGGCAACATGTATGCTGTCAGGTCCTTTGACTATGAGACACTGAGGGAGTTCCAGGTGATTGTCCAGGCTCAGGATGCTGGGATCCCACCGCTGAGCAGCACTGTCACTGTCTACATCTACGTGGTGGATGAGAATGACCATGCTCCACAGATTCTGTATCCTACCTCAACCAACACTTCAGCAGCCCTGGAGATGATCCCACGCTCGGCGTATGCTGGATATTTGGTAACCAAAATTATAGCCATTGATGGGGACTCAGGACAAAATGCCTGGTTGTTCTTCTACCTGGTGCAAACCTCAGATCCGGGTTTGTTCAGGATAGAGCTCCACACTGGGGAGATTAGGACTACTCGCAAGCTGGGGGAGGACAGCACACCTACTTTTAACCTGACGGTGGAGGTGAGAGACAATGGAGAGCCATCGATGTCCTCATCAGTAGCCATCACTATTGCTGTGGTGGACAGAGTTTCCAAAATCATCCCTGATAGAAGAAGACACTTTAAAAGCCCAAGCAATTACTCAGAGGTCACTCTTTATCTCATTATCGCTTTGAGCGCCATCTCCTTCGTTTTCCTTTTCACAATCATTGGGCTTTCTATTATCAAGTGCTACAGATACAGTCTGTATGGGAGCTCCTGCTGTGCAGGGTGCTGTACTGTCAGAGAACGGAGCCCTGCTGAATTGTACAAGCAGGCCAACAACAACATTGATGCTAGGTTGCCCCAAGGTTTGAAAGTGCAGCCCCATTTCATTGAAGTGAGGGGCAATGGGTCTCTCACTAAGACCTACTGCTATAAGGCCTGCCTGACTGCAGGATCAGGAAGTGACACTTTCATGTTTTACAATACCTGTGGCCCAACAGGAACTACTGGTCCCTCTGCAGTGGTGACTGAGAGGCATCTGACAGGACAAAGTGGGCAGAGTGCACAAAACCTGATCATACTTAGAAATGACTCCATTACTCCTAATGAGGTGAGGCTACCTTGGTGAATGGTCTGCACAGTGGTCTGAGCAAATCTGTACTCAGGCAGAGGTTCCAACTGGAAAACTCACATAAAGCATATTCCCTTGCTGACACTCAGCTCTGAAACTTGGTTATAACGAATCTAATCTATGCCATGCATTTTGTTTCTAGGTAAATACTGAGACTTTCAGGGTCCAGTTGGTAAGTTCAGTGTATGCATCTGTTGTTTGAGATTCACCTCATTTTTGCAGCATATGCTGTACTGGGTATTGCATCCTTCCCTGTCTAAAATTGTCTGCTGCTACAGAGTGCTAGGGAATGACACATCTAGTCTTACAGTTTGATGGGAAAACCCATATTGCAGGAGCAAAAATAATCAGTGATTAGCCTTGAAATCAAAAGGTTCCTTTATGGCAGTTAGGGATGTTTGCTGCTTTGCTGTCTTCATACCTAAGTAAATCTGTTGAATTTAGAAAAGCATATTATTGCCAGGATCTTGCTAATGTGAACATGTTTTAGTTGTCTGAAAACTGCAGTCCCTCCTCTGATAATATTTGTTCTACCCAGCGCTGCATTTTATGCTTTCTGGCCTGTGACAACCCAGTGACATCTTTGCAGAGAATTACAGCAAGTCACCATCATTAAGTTACAGAGTGACACCTTCAGACCTGCTGGGTTGCTATTGAAAATTGTTTGATACCTATGGTTTGACCAGCCACGTGTTAACCTTTGCAATATTTTCCCACAGTGAAGAATTAATGGTTGCTTTGTGCTGGCATGCAGGAAACCTGCAGTTGATGTGTGGTTTGCATGATTTGTGTGGTTTCCTTTTTACACATGTTGGGACTGAACTCAGAAGTCCTCACAGGAGAGACTAATTCTGGTGCACAAAAGGAAAATATTGCCATTACTGTGTGTTGTTTCTGTCCCATAATTGTGGCAGGTGTAAGATCAGTTCGTGCATTAATGTGTGCTGTGCCCCAGATGGGGGAAAGTCAGGGAAATATCTAGTGGAATAGAAAGAATACACAATATTTGTGTATTCTTGCCACAGAAATAGAGCTCATTTATTTATTTATTTCTACTTTTTCACATATTAAGATGTTAGCATCTTTAGCAAGTGCTTTTTTGTTGAGCAAAGATGCCTATATCTTAAGGGCCAGCAAGTCTTCCATAAAAATGCTTTTAAGAGAGTAATGATCATCTATTCAACATTAATCCATTTAAAATTAATGCACTGTTTTTCTGTAAATCACAGTGGCAGGGTACAGGGGAAGTATGTTTTCTCTTTCTCTGCAGTTTTTGTGTCTTCAATTTTTTCTGAGTCTAATAAAATGCCTGGAATGTGTTTGATATAGGAGGGAATATGAGACATGCTCTGTAAGCATGTATGCTGAGGCATCAAAGAGTGAAATACACACTTTATAGCTGATTTTTGGGGTGGGGAGGGTGTGCAAGAAGAAAAGCATTAACTGAAAATAGCTTCACTTTGGATGCAAGACGAGTGGGAAATCAGTTTAACAAAGAGATTCCTATCACATTTTGAGACTCACTCCATTGAAGGCAGGGAATTAGCAAGTTTTGTAGATCATGCAGTGGCAGCAAAGCCAGCCCAGACCTGCAATACAAAAGCAGAGAAATGTATAGAACAAACTAATGAACGCTGCCTGTGTGGAGTTGCCATCCAAAATGAGAATCAATTATTTAACTCATTCTGTATGATTTAAACAGAGGTGAAGTTCTGACAAGTTTTACTCGTCAGAAATTCTTTTCTTAGGTCTCTGCTTCTTAACCTGTGCTGTGGTAGGACATTCTGTGAAGAGGTATCAAGGCCATGTGCACATGAGGAAATGGCTGAATGTAATGGCATTCACTAATTACTAGTTCCTAGCTAATTACGTACTAAAAGTCACATCTTCCTCCTGTTTCAAGCTCAGCATTTGCAGTGAAGATGCCATCAATTGCTTAGCAACAGTGAATTCTACATTTTAAGGATAATGATCTTTGTATTATTAGATTTTCAGAGAACTGTGTTTCTCTTTCTAGTTAAAGTGAACTTTGAATCAGCCTTTAAGAGCCTGTGCCTTCACTTGTGAGGCACAACAGGGCAGTATTGTCCTTGAACCAATTTACAAAATCAGTCTCTGACCCGTGTGTTACTTTTGGATAATGTGAACAGGTCCTTTCTTTTTTTTTCTTCCACACAGTTTTTGGTTGTTCATTGATGAGGATGGGACCAGGTGAATGGGTTTGCTATGCACAGATAATCATACCTAGGGGTTTACAGTGGCTAATATTTTAAAAATATTTTTTATACAGCGAGAGGAAAAATATTTCCAAGTTATTTGGGATTAATCTCAGTAACATTTGGGGCAATAAGTCTTAGTTCTTTTCATATTTGCTGATGAGGTCAAAGATGCTAATAATTAAGTTGTGGCTTTATTGGGTCATTAGAAGGATACAGTGGATGTGCAAACAATTGCAATAAGGTTAGGTAGGGGCTTTTTTGTACCTGGTCAAGTTCTGACTCCTGTGTGGCTGTTCCTTTTTCACTGCCAGTGCTGTGATGGTGGAATGGAAGCTTGTTTCTGCAAGATAGCTGCTGCTTCTGTGCTCACCCTGCTTACCTGCACAGTCCTTTATGGGTTTATAAGTATGACTCAGACCAAGGGTGTTTTGTAAAAGAAGAAATGTACTAATGCAGCTGCAGAGAAAATCTTGGACATGGTTATTGCTGTCAGGAGGCTGGTGATAAGGGTAGCAATGTGGGGTTAATGGATATTGCTCTCTCATCAGATAACTACTGCAGAGGGACCAGGCAGGCAGTGCAGGCGAAATAAAGGGATAAAAAAACCCACTGTGGCTCCATTTCTGGCTCTGTGTGGGTTAGGGGCAGCCTGGACTCCTGTCTTTTGAAGGAGGGGTGCACACACTATGAAGAGGTTGTGTGAAGCTGTGATTTTGTTACTGGGCACTGCTGCAGTGATGATCTGTCATTTTCAGGAAGGATTTCAGTGCTTTAGTCTGGAGTCTGTTTCCTCATATTCCTGTGAAGATGCTGAATGATGTCTGGGTAGTGTCTGGTCCTTGGTTTTTCTTTTCATCTTTCCTGTTTTGTTCTTACATCCTGTGCAGTTAAGCTCATTTCTTTTGTCTTGCATCTCATGACAGCCTTTTCCCTTCAACGCAGGAAATAACAATCAAACCAAAATGTTTTAACAGGAGTTTTCTGTCCCAGAAGACAGCCTGGCATGTTCTTAATGAGGAGTGGGCAGTCAGGATACTTGACAGAACTAGACATAAACTCCTTTCTATTATACATTTCTTTGTACCCTTTTTTGTGTGGTGACACACATGGATGAAAAAAATATGATGTTTCATGTGTTGATCAGAAATAGAGCATGTTGCTGTATGGACACTTTTAAAGAAAGTGAAAAAACCTGCACATTGATGGTGGTAAGACCCAGGAGATCCACTAGAATTTTACAGCTGTTTTCTCTGCTTCTGTCTCTTTCTCTGTAATTTTCACTTCAAAACCAGCTTGCTAAACACATGGAAAAAAGAAAGCAACACTTTTTGATACTGCTTTAAATGCAAGCATGTTTTGAAGTGCCTAACCCCAGTAACCCCACAGCATTGTTTGTAGCAGTCTGTCCAGATTTCTCTCAGAGGATTTGAAGGTATTAATAGTGGAATGTCTTACAACCTCAGTTCAAGAACTTAAGCCTTTAAGAAATTCTCCAGCCCTGCTGACATTGAAAAGGTTAACTATAAATGTTTGTCCTTTTGTTTAATGGCAGTGTCTGAACCTGCTCGGCTAAGCAGGGACAGTGCTCTGTGCTTCAGGGCAGTCAGGAGCTTGAGTTCTGCTGTGCCAGCAGAATTCTGCATCCAAGATTAAGCACAGAGGTGTTTTCCTTCTCTTGGAACTCACTAAATGTACTTTACAGAAGCACTTGTGTGTTCCCTTCACCTCAGTTTTCTCAGAGTTAGGAATGAAAATGAACATTCCCAGACTTTGGGCTTTTGAATTACACCCCCTTCCAGTTTCATTTTTGATTTCTTGAAAGATAAACACATATTTAAATAGTTTGTTCTTCGTATCAAGTTAATTCTAAACATTTACAGAAGGAAAGCAGGAATAGAAAGCCTCTGTTTCCTCACACCTGTCAGCACTGTCTCTGTGCTGACAGATGTGAGGAAAATAAGCAGACCCTTATGTGGTCAGAGGTTCTAAAAGGCTTTTATTATTGCTTCAAAGCAGAGACATTTGATAAATGTACCTTATGTCATTCTGTTGTGCATTTGTGTGGAAATCAGAATGAAGCAGGATGTTTTTAGGAGTCTCAGCATCTGGTAACTGTTTGTAAATATTTGATTCACACTTCTCTACCTCAAGCAGGTTTTGTTCTAGCAAGCACTGAAGTGAAAGGTAGTGTTTGCATTGATCCATTGAATATGGGATCAGGACAATGTTTTAAAAAGTTAGAAATTTCTGCTACCCCAGGGAGAAATTCTTACTGTATTAGGTAAAAAAGAGAGCTGAGGAAAATGTTTGTAACAATACACTTTCAACTAAATGTATTCTCCATAAACCAATGAAATGATTCTTCAGTTAACCCACTTGAAAACAACTCCATGACATTTTGCATGAGCATTCTTGCTCCTAAAATGGCTCTTTTTTACATTATACATTCACATTATCAGATTTCCCAATGGGGCTGGTTTTTTATGAGTAGTAACTCTAATGCCTGTGGTTGTGTGGTTGGCAGAATGTGAGCCTGGTGCCTGGAAAGAGCAGCAGGAGCAAACTGGTGGCATGAGGTGTTCACCTGGTGCAGTGACTTCTGTGGGCACCTGGATAGATTTTCCTCATCTCACACTGTGATGATGTGTGCTGTAACTGAATCAGAAAAAGCAGCTGATGGGGAAAAAGGGAATGGTTGATCACTTCTGTGCTGGATCGTGGGATTTCTTTCACCTGCTGACAGGACTGCTGGATTTGCTACATGACTTCCAAAAATCTCTGAGGGAAGTGGCAAGCAAAAATTGCCTTCAGCCTAGTAGAATGTGCTGGATTGTGATAAACAGTCTTGTGATGAGCTGGCGAGGTAAAAGGCACAATATTGTCTTCATCAGCATTGTGTGGCATAGTGAGAATGTGGGGATTTACAACAGGGAAGCATCCAGACCCTTTCAGAGCCTTGTTCCTCTTTGTGCTCCCTGTCTGTACTCACACTTCCTGCTCAGCTGTGCCTGGTCCTGGTGGTGTTGGTTTAGGACACAGTGCACATCTCACAGCCCAGTCTGTGATGGGGCTTTGCAGAGGAGCTGCTGTGCAGCCCCCTGGCCCCTGGGACTGCCTGAGGACTCAGCTCTACCTTGAGAGCACAGTGACACAGTCCTGGCACAGTGACTCTGTGCTGTGGGACACACCTGGCTGTGTGGCAGATTTCAGGGGGTGGTCTGGTGAAGGTGGACTGTTCACAGACAGAGATATAAACCGACCCAGGCTTGTAGACTGTGAATTCCTGGTGGATTTCTGAGAAGCAGCACTGCTGCATCTGAGCTGGGGACAGATATTACTGAATAGGTTTGCTTCTTCTGCTGTGCTCAACTTCTGTTGCCAGTCATGCTTTATTGCTTTTCTAGTCCAGTCTCATTTAGAGATGTATTGAAACAACTTTTCACTTATGGCCAGAGAAACTAAAAGAATTACAGCCTTTAGCAGAACAAAAGGAGAAGCCAGTTATGCTGACAAAATAGAAATTCCACTGATTTTGTCAGTTGCAGGACACTGGCCTTTGGTAACACAAGTGTGGGACAAATGTGCCCCTTGCTGAGCTCTGAAAATACCCAGTGAAGCAGCAAGCACATGGTAAAACTGGGTGAAAATAGGTCTGCACAAAGGCATGCTTTGTGCTCTGGTTCTTCCTGTAATGACTTCTAAAAGAAGTCACAGATATTGATTTTTTTCACAGTTAAAAAAAATCCCAGCCCCTGACGGTCAACTGTGGCAATAGTTTCACCTCCAGAGTACATTTTTCTCATCCTGTTCCCTCCTTCCTTCTTCTGCTCCTCTGGGAACAGCACTGCAGGCCTACCTAAAGAGTCATAGGAAAGAAAGAACTGTTTGAGAATAGCCACAAGATGCCAGAGCTTCTGGATAGTAACCCTTGAAAATACCACTTTCCTATTTTCTCTTATATTGACATGAGGAGTCTTGGTCCATGCATGTGAAGGGGAAAAATGCTTAACTTCTAACTGATGAGTTTCTTCTGCCACTATCACCCATTTAAGATCTGATGTCCCATTGCAAACACAACATGAATTTTTGTCTTTTAGCCAGGAGCTGGAAAACTCTCATCCAAAACCCAAAAATCTATGTACTGTGAGTGAGTGAGTGAGTGAGTGAGTGGTCGTTTTCCTCTTTTCTCACTCCTACCCAACTCATGTCAGACTTTTTCAGTGCTTTCATGTAATCTCACTTTATCTGTGTTTTGCCTGGGACTATGGTAAGATTTCTCCTCCTCATGTTGCCTACAAGCCTGTACAAGTTAGTAACCTGCACCTCTCAAACTGCAAAACAGAACAAAAGTCCAGCAGTTCCCCTGCCGTAAAAAAACCCCAGCAGAAGAAAAGACAAATCTTCTGGTGTCAGCACCCTTCATGCTCAGGAAAGGCAAACTCAGGAGAGGATCTGATCAGTGTGTGTTGTTCTCCATCCTCTTTCATTGACTGTTACTACGTGGTTGACTTTAGAGTTGCTTTGACATCCCTGGGACTGGGGCCAAAATGGAATTAATAAGAAAAGACTAGAACCATGCATAATGGGCTTCTTGTCAAACCACTTTCTGCTAAACTCAGCAGAACCTGAGCATGACAGAGAACAGGGGGCTAAATGGGAAGGAAATTGCTAGCACAGATGTTTAATGTGTGGTTGCAAACAGCAGCCTCCTCCCTTTTGTGTAGCTCAGACCATAAAGAATACTCGTGTGTGCATCATCCAAGAGCATCTCAGTCTTGAGTGATGCTGGACCTGGGAAGTGTGGTGATAGAGCAATACTGTAAGTTGTAATTGCTCCATTTTTGCTTGAATAAAACCTATTGATCCAGGGAAAAGCATACGCCAAACCTCAAGAGGGAAGACAGAGTTGGCTTTAAATAATTCAGAACATTCAACACTTTCTTTTTCTCTTTCAAGTAATGGGGTCAAATTCATTTCTGATCTGCCTCCAATAATTTGAAGAGAATTAAACCATTACTGTCATTTATTATTTGTGTGATTGGCATTGTGCAAGACACATCAGGAATGAATGTAGTCCATTACGTTTTTGGATATAAGTTTTGTCTTTGAATTCCAGTGCCTGATCTTAAACATTCACTGCACTATCACCTACAGAATAACGTTTTTAGTATCCTGAGAAATAACCTTGGTATGTCCTCAGGGCTTAATTTTAAGGGACCTGAACTTGCACTCATTGGCTGTAGTTGAAAATTACAGTGATGGTCCCCTGACAATGTGAAAACTATTTTCTGGAGCAGTTTTTGATCAACGGAGGATTTCTTAATTATCTCCTTATTTAGCAAGTCATGCTGCAGCACATCAGCATATGCTGAGGTTTGTTGGTCAAAGGGTATTGCTGGCTGCTTTCCCCTTCTACCTTTTATGCCCTCTCATGAATATGGAGAATCTAATAGGTTTTGGTATTATGGACATGTCTGTCCTTAATAAAAGACTTGCTGCAGTCTGCAAATCTGATACCATCCATTGCAGTCCTCTGCAGTACACTGAATTCCAGCAGAAACCTCACTGCCCCACATCCCCCTCACATTTATACACCTTCATATTTATACACCCTCAGGCAGATAATATTCAGTACAGGAGTTTGAGTTTCCTCACCTTATCAGGTAAACCAAAAATGCATTTTATGGATTTCTGATGTTTTTTTATCCTATGCCCAAAATGTTGATGAATGTATGAAATAACTTTCCACCAGTTTGCAGTATTAAATGTTGTTCCACAGAGATCATCTCTAGCCAAAGGCCTTGGCATGCAGACAAGTTTATGGCAGAGACACTCCCTGTGTGCCCATTTGAAACTCTCTTTAGATTTGTAGAAAGATTTGGAAATTCACATAAATTGAGTATATCCATATAGGCTTTTCTGACTAAATTAACCAGATGCAGATGCTTTTTAGCATGTTTTACTGACACTAACAGCATTGTCCTGGGCTTTTGTTTCTACAGCCAAAACACCCCAATCCGGACTGGCGCTACTCTGCATCCCTGAGGGCAGGAATGCAAAGGTATGTGTGGTGTTTCTCCAGAGAAGGGGAATTCTGTCTTTTTTCCTCTGTGAAAGTTTCTTCTGATGCCCCAGACTGATGATATCTATGCTGAGATGGAAAGCACCTGAGTTCTGCTGCTGTCACTTCCAATCACCACGTGCTACAGATTCAGTCTGACTTGCATCTTATGCTGTTATTGCACTGCTGTAGAGCTGTGCTTCTCTTTCTTGTTACCTTCTGCTTTTGTATCCATTGACTGCCAAGGCTTAATTGTTCCAATTATTGAATCATTCAATTGTCATTATATACTTTTTGTTTATTTTAAAGCTCCCTGTAATCATCAGTGCTGATGTTTCAATAGGCAGTCTGCATTTCCATCTTCTTTTTCTCATTACCATAAAAGTAGCTGCTCCTGCAGCAGGTTTATTAACCACATGGTGCAATCAAGAAGATTAATACAGTTGAAAGGACTTTTTGAAGGTGTGAGATGGATTTTCAAAGAAGGAAAAGTGAGGCTTTTGTCCAGATCTCTTTAGACATCTTTGAAAATCTGCTGCCTAATACCACAAGCAATCTCTGCTATAATTTACTACTCAGTACACTTGGAAAAATAGAATTATGCTAAAATTGCATCTGCAGAGCCTAAATCAAACAGTATTTTTACTCTCCCTGAACAGACTAGAAAACTGGTTCTGTGTTCAGGTGTAATCTGATGTTATTAATAAGATTCCTGCACAGGTGTAGATGCAGTTATGAGGCTGCAGTCATTCCTAGTGGCATCACAAAGTGCAGGATTGTATGGGCTTCTCAAAATGGTTGGTGCAGTGGTGCAGTGCCTTTATCCATTATCCACAGGGCCGAAGAGTCTTTATGAGATTGAAGTCCTAAATTCAGAGCCTCACTGTGCTTCATGTGAGTGAGGACACAGAGTGACTCCCAGCTGACTCTGAGATGCTGTGTGAAAAAGAAATCTAAACCTCAAGGACCAAAAGCAAAGAAAGACAGAGCAAGCTTGATTTTGTGGCCTACTGGGCAAGCTGATTTCTTTCTTTTATAGTCCTGCTGTGACTTTCAACTTTTTTTGCAATCCATAACTGCAAAATCAATGAACAGTCTGGGGAGCAGGATCCTGAAGAAGGAATTCTGCCTAGCTGAGCACCTTATCTGCTGGTCCTGAGTCAGGCATGCTCTTGTGGATCCACATTCCTATCTATACAAAGTACAAGATCTTATCTGAAGCTACTTGAACAATTAATGGAAAGTAAGAGCTTATTTTAATCCCACAAGACTAATGGGGCCTTTCTGGGAAATTGTACATGTTCCTGTGCTCTCTCACATCAGCAGCCCCTGTCCTTACCTGAAATCTCAGATTCTGTGCCTGTGTGCCCTGCTCAGTTGATGGTTTCCATAAAATGCTAATTTTTCATAAAACTTGTAGAAATTTGGTGCCTTTGATGTCTGCCACATTTGGATGAAACTGGCCTTTAAGTTCAGCTGGAAGTGTGAAGGGAGGTGTGAAGCCAATGAGCAGAGACAGGGACACAGTCACAGAATCCTGTTTCTCTTAAGGAACAGCATATAAATATCAAGCTTAGTTTTGTATTAAAAACAGCAGATTTTTTTCTTTTCCTTCCATGTAAGGTGCAAATTGGCACTTGTGATACCCACTGCTCATGATGTGACACTGTAAAATTTGCTGTATTAATATTTGCATATGAGAAAATACATTTTGCTTCCTGAATTCCTCACAAGAAATGTGCAGTAACCCAGGAAGGTGGGATTTGTTAAAATGACATAATGACAGAAGCTCAGAACTAACCCCACCATCTTTTTAATCACTTGCCCAATATTGCTACATCCTAATAGCAAAGATGTGTCACTTCCTTATTAGTGACTCCCAGCCAAGGAGAGAGGTGTCCTGCAGGTGTGTTTGTTTTATAAGTTATTCCACGACTGGGTTTTTAGTAAATAATCAAAGGTATTTTTGCAAGTCAAAACAGCTGCTTCTCATGCAGTACTGCAGGAGTAGCTGCACAGTGACAAATAGTTCTGAACTTTGAAGAGAAGCAGGAAAGGGGAATGCTGTGAAGTCCAGGGCAGAAGGGAACTGTATAATCCAACTGTGACATTTGCTTACCCAGTGCTGTGCATATGGAGGAGGCAGGAGTCCTGCGTGGAGGACCAGCAGGGCCTGAGCAGCAGTGGCCAACAGTCTCCAGTGCTACAGCAGGTAAGGATGTGAAAATCCAGAATATTTGTGAAGAACTGATGTTAACTGCATTAGTTAACCTCCTAATGCTGCTATTTGCTTTTTCCTCTGTTTAATGTCTGAGTGAAGACCCTCAGATGAGCTCAGCTGGTCAGAGCATGGTGCTAATAACCCCAAGGCTGTGGGTTCAGTCCCTGTAGGAAATAGGAGCCATTCACTTAAGAGTTGGACTTGATGATCCTTGTGGGTCCTGTCCAATTCAGAACATTCTGTGATCTGGATATAAAGTTCTTGTAAGTTAATCTGTGGAATCTAAATAGAGTGGAACAATAAAACATAAAATACATCTTTTTCTTTACTCAGTCTCAGATGGGCAGTGGAGATAAGAGTCCCTGATCCAGCTTTCACCCTGCTTTTGGAGGTTACTGGTTTGTGTAATGGAATAATGGAATAATGGTTCAGTTCTGATGTGTGTATTCAGGTGTGTGTATTCCAGAGCTGCTTTGCCCTCCATTTCAAAAGAACAGTAAAACTGGGCTAAGAGCTTATCAGTTTTCCCTTTGTTATTTTTACAAAGCCACTAAGTCTCTTTGAATGTCTCTTCTCGTTTTACTTTCCTGTGGTGAAATCAGACCTATTTTTTTGCTAGCTATTTTCATTCACTAACACATGATGATGGAAACTAAAACATTATTTATTTGTCAAAATGATGACAAAAAGCATGGTTTAGAATGTAGCTTAATTTACTCTGTCACTGACAACTTCACAGCAGTCAATAAGAATTGGCAGAAGGTTCTCATGGAGTTTAGAAAAAAAAAATCACTTGGATGTTTTGCAGTGCAGCCAAAAAAAATATTTTCAATTTTGATTTTGGAGTAGGAATAATATAGAGACATAGAGGAGCATTCAGTCACTGTTCTCAGCCATGTCCAGACTAAGCTGTAAACTCAGTGGATGCCCTGTGCAGGGTGGTGAGCCCTATATGGCAGTTCTGTGACCACTATCAGTCAGGAATTCAAATGTTGAGTGATGCTCATGCCACAGAGGCAGTTAAAAGGCTGGGAACTGGAGTCTCCAGCAGCAAAAATGATAATTACTTCATTTAATCTTTTTTGGTGCAAACCTTTCTTTCCATTTAAATGGGAATTTCACCTGGATAAAGGGCTGAGGAACAACCTGAGGATTTGCACAGTTACAACATCCACAAATTAATGGTGCCCAGCAAAACTTGCAGTGGTGTTGCAGAAGGGCTGTTTGCAGAAACAGATTTGGAAATGAATTTAATATATAATGGGGCCCTAGGCTATGATCACCTGGGGTTTGTGTGCCCTTCTCCTGCTGCAGGCCTTGCAGGAAGACACAGCCTTGGCAGAATATGAGGGGGGTGTGACTGTTGAGCTTGCATTTGAAAATGTCACAAGAACACTTTAACCTTTGCAAGGGCTTCCCTCAGGCTTTTGGCTGTGCTGATCATCCTTGACTGAGCACTCAGTGTATTGCCTTATACCCAGTTCAGTGTGGATACAAACATTCTCCCAGATGTTTCCTTGCTGGTACTGCCAATTTCCAGGCACCTAAATATAAGTGCAAAGGTAGGATGGTTCTGTCATCTGAGGAGGTCCAGTGGCATTTGGGTCCCAGAGCCCTGTTCCACTATCTGGAGTCCTGCTTCTTATTCTATTTTGGGTCTTATCATTTTAGACTTCGTTTGGGAACCTGAACATCTCTTTGTTTGAGCAGCAGTAACCCTTGGCTCTTACTGCTGCTTCCTTCCATGACTTGTTAGGCATTTGTTCAATGAATGCATCCCAGCACAAAGAAGACTATTTTGTTTTGTCTTTGTCCACTCCCAAGGGATTAGTGACCCTGATATTACATTAATTAGACCTTTTTTCATATTATGTAATGGGTTTCACATAATATTATTCTCCTCTCTTTGTAACCAAAAGCTTTAGATGTCCCTGATCCTTAAGAGCAAACAGGTGTTTCATGGAGAAATCTCAGGATTAATGGCTGTGTTAACTTTTGTAGCCTCAGTACACCACATATTTTAGTGAATTACTACCACTGCTTTAGAATCCTGCCTGTAGTTTCCCAGAGATATCTCTTTCAGTACTTCTTTCCTTTTTTGGTTTAGGTTCAAGACCTGTAATAACAAGTCAAGTGTTAAATCAGTAAATCCTTAATTCCTAATATGTAGCTGAACTCGAACTTCATCACATGTTTTTCAGCAAATATGTGTTGCCCAAGCAAAACCTGGTCCTTATTTGACTGACAGCATTCCTGTTGGCTTTATTGAATATTTTATCCATGCAAAGAAAAGTGAATCTGGATGTGGCATTTTTTAAATTGTGTTTGCACCTTCTTAGGCACCAATCCAACCAATTGTAGGTTTGCAGTTGGGAAACTTCTGGGTGAGGTGGGGCAGGAAGGTCCAAACTCCCTCTGGCTTTGAGTTTAGTTCTCTGGGGCATCTTTTTAGTCCCCCACCCGCTATATAAAGAGATCAGGGAATGATGACAGATTTCTGGTTTCTGATCTATGTCCTTTGGCTGTTCTGGCAATTCTGTCAGACCTTAGGTGACAACTAACCTGAGTGAACTCTGTTTTTTTGATAACTAGCTCAGAATCAATGGAGCTCGATTGGCAAAAAATGGTGAGAGCTCATAACAGAAACTAAGATGAACAGAAATTTTGCTCTAGACATAAAACGCTGACAATTTCTGAATAAATCAGACTTATGAATAATTCAGAGCTTAGAGTTGTAGGCATTAGACAAATCTATGTGAATTTCTCTGTGCTGCTGGTTCCAATCTACGAAACAGAACTGGTGTAATGCAAATGCTTCACAAAAGCAGTCTGAAGATGCTTTCAAAGCACATGTAAGACTCAGGAGAACAGTGAGGATTTGTGATGAAAAACAGTCATGAGAAATTTCAAATCCTGTCTTCAATGTAGACTTTATATGTGTGCAGCAAATAAGGCACTGGGCCACACACCATATGTGGAGAGGGGAAAACAAAAGACTTCCTTTCAGACAGCTCTGTAAAAGATGAAAGGATCTCCTGATAGAATCTGCATCTGAAATTTGTGAGTGTGTAGGTGAAGCTGTGGGTGAAATACTGGCATCCCTGAATTCCATGTCAAATAGCTCACGGACTTTCAGGAAATTAGGATTTCAGTGTCTACCCTTATAAATATGCACAAGGGACTGAATTAAGATTGCCTAGGCAAATGCCATCCTAAAATACCCTCATTTTGTACTTCTGATTTTTCTTTGGTAACATTCCTCTAAATATATCTGCTATTTCTTTTCCTTTTCTCAGAGAATTAGCTGGGGAGGAGAGGTGGTAGTGCTGGTTTTTAAAGCTCCAACAGGTCCATGTCCTTCCTGTGCTGGGGCCCCAGAGCTGGATGCAGTGCAATTATTTCAACAGAGCCTGTCTGCACTGCCTGGGCTCTCCCAAGGACAGAAGGACACCAGACAGACCATCATGGACTGGCTGGGAGCACTGCAGGAAGAAATTTTTCTCTGTGAGGGTGTTGAGGCCCTGGCACAAGTTTCCTAGAGAAGCTGGGGCTGCCTCATCCCTGGAAGTGCCCAAGGCCTGCTTGGAGCAACCTGGGATAGTGGAAGGTGTCCCATGGCAGGGGGGTGGAACAAGATGATAAATAAGGTCCCTTTATACAAAGCTCTGTGCATCTCATCACCCCAAATCTGAATCTTCCAGCCTTTGTCCTCTGAAATTTGTGTGTCTCACAACTTTCCTGGTTTTATTCCATTTTTCCTGCTGTTTCTTACTTCCTGCCTGTGACCCTCTCACATGTGCCATGCTAGCTAGGGATTATTCCTTGTCCACATACTGCTAGACTGCCCTGGGTTTACGCTGGGAGCTACAATTTCTCTGGAATAAATTTGTATTGCTCTTAGAGAAAGGTTCCTGCTGCAATCACCTGGAATGCAGACAAGGCCCACTGATGGGGCATGATATGCTGAATAAGTTATGAATTCAGAAAACTAAATGTGAAGCAGCTGTAAATGTGTCAAATAAGCAAAATTTCCTGAAAAGTGAAGTCAGTCTTCCTAGTGAGTTTTGTGCTGCTGGTTTGGGGTAGGGTGTTGTAAACAGAATGATTGTGGGAAAACTGTGAAGAAAGGGCAGGGGCTCTTGTGTGGATTTTAAGAAAAATGTCTGAATGCCTTGATAGGGAAAGAAATCATTATAATTATTCACTGATAGTTGTGACATCCTCAGTTCTCTGTTTCACAGACTGATTTGGATGTCAAACAAGTAAATCCAACCTGATTAAGAATATTAGATCTGAAAGAGATACTTAATTCCAATAAAACTGTGAGAAGGGCCCAGATGAGGTACAGGATGATAGTGCAAGGAGGGGAGATCTGAGCAGAGAAACTTAAGGGCATGAGAGGGGCCACCAGTAAAAATCTTGTCTAGAAAGGTGAGCACAGAGGAAGGATCTGGTAGAGAGAAACAATTGGACGAGATTCTAGAAGGTCTACAGCAGGCAGAGAGCCTTGGGAATGGCAGAGTGTCGATTTTTAAGTGACTACTGAGCACAGGTCACTGGAAAGAAGATTGGCAACCTGGTGTTGGGTAATAGATTGTGATGAGGGGCACAGAAACTGCACTGCAGTTGTTCTTTTCATGGAATAACCATTTGACATTGTCTGCATCTTTGAGTGCCTGCAGCATCAGCACAGAAGGAATGAAGAGTGTGAGGGGGGATTGACTCTCACTGTTAGAGCAGACACTGGTCTGGAAATCAGGCAGCCATTTCAGGAGAAGCTCACAGGGTCCCACAGTACTGTCACAAAGCTCTTGGCCACTGGATTAGTCTTCTAAAAATCCAGTTTAAAGAGAAAGAGCCCAAGAAAATAACTCAGAGAGTGACAAGATCTAAGTTGTAACATATTTCATATGATACAGCTTTACACTGTGGCTGTAAGTAGAGGAGAATTTCTTCCTAAAATGTCAGTGAATTTCTGTTCTCCTTCTTCAAATGATCTTCCTCATCTACAGAAAAAGGGTGTGATTAAGACTCATCAAGCAGTCACTGCAAAGAATGTGCAGGTGCTGAAAGTGCTGTTTCCTTGAGACTGTTAAAGGTTAATTTACAAATAACAGCACTGCTCTGCCTTAGCTTTAGCAGTTCATTGATTAAAGCTATAAAAGATAATAACTAATTAGCAACCCAGAATGCAAAACTGGATTCTTGGTGTGTTGCAGAATGCTGCAGCTGTTTAAAATGGAAGGAGCTAGAAAATGCACCTCTGCATATCTGCAACCTCTCTCTATTTTTTAAATTAATAACCACTTTTCTGTTGAATTTCATGGTTCCAACCTTCAAAACCAGAAATATATAGAAAGCCAAATATCAGCCATAAAATTTGTATCTTTAGTGGTCTCAGAAAGACTGTGATAATATGTGTAGTATTTTAAAGAACAGAATAGGGGAAATGCAGAGCAGCCTAGTTATTTATGTTTCTCATGAAAATTAGTCTTCAAATCAGTGATTTAATAAATTTCTAAAATGGAGGTCCTAAGCATTTCCTAAGAATTCATAGGGAAACATCACAGAGATTTGGTTCACAGCCTCTTGAATCATGGAGAAAATCATGCCCTTAAAGCACACTGAAGTAATTATTTGAAGCTGCAGTATCTATCAGCTCAGGGGAGTCTGGGGAAGGAAATAATGCCAGCTTACTTGTGTGGATGCAGTGCAACGGCCTAAACTGAAATAGAAATAATCTGCAAGGGCTATATAAGGCTAAATCCCTTTCTGTTATTTTATGTTTAGATTTTGGTCACTGAATTCTCAAGTCAATTCCAGCCAGTTGCTGAGACCTTCAACATGATGTGCAGTCCTCAGTTTTGCCCCTATCCCCAGAACACTTTATTCCTGGGACATTCCCTGCATACCTCCTGCTTTTTGGCTTTCCACTTTTGTTTACTCCATTTTCACTCCTTTCTTGTAACCTATTTGGTTTGCCAAGTATGTACCTCTCTCTTTCTGTTTTGTTTTGTTTTTTCCTTTTATCTAATGACTCTGGTCTCTTCCTGCTCATCTGTCCACTGTCTCTCCTCTGTATTGTTATTTCAGGAATGTTGAAATGTAGGTCACCAGCTTGGCCCCACATCACCTTTTCAATATTTCATACTGAACTAAGAATTTTTCAGGGATAAAGGCTTCTCATTTTGACAGCCTGATGGAAGCTGGAGAGGACTGAGAATTCCAAATGCTACTTGGACTGAAGAAAAGTATTTTGAAATCAAAAGGATTTTTTCAAGAGAACATGTCAAAAATACGTATTTTTATGACATACTGATCATTATTTTTTAAAAGCTGATGACTGTTATGACCAGGAACTTATCTGCCTCACCCCATCCAAACTGTGTTTGGACCAGCACTTTGGGCTTTCCATATTTGGAGCCAGGACTGGGTAAATTAATAGGTTAGTTTAGATTTCTGTTCAGCTGAGTGAGCAAAGAGAGGAGGGGATGATAGATGATATTATACAGAAACTGCAGTAATGACTTGGCTAAAGTTAAATTTACTTTCTGTTAATTTATTTTCCTTTTAGCTGCAAAACCCTCATGACTGACCTGAAATGGTGTTTGTGATCTTTATCAAGGGGTCCATTATTTTTCAGCAGGGTGTACCAAGTAAATGAGATGACATGGATGAGAGATTTAATATCTTAGTCCTTGAAGGCTCAGGGAAAGGAAAAAGATAGGACTCATCAGAATCTGGAAAAGGCTAATGCAGGAAACTTCTAAATAGTGTGGTCTCTTTGACTTCATATATTTGAATAAGACTTTGTGTTAATTGTGACTGTCAAAGAGAGTGGTCTTGGAAGAGTTTATGTCTTCATCTGCTATGGATAATTCTTGATTCACCTGCTGCAAATATCTGTGAGAAGAATTTCCCTTTCTCATTAGGCCCAGAATACATTTGTGCACCTCATAATTTAGTCCAGTCCCTGTGTATGTGTGTCCTTCCATCTGGATTAGGACCACATTTGTCCCTGACTGGAGCCAGTTGTTGAATTTTCCCAACTGGAGGTCAAGTCCTGTTTCTGATCCTCACATGGGATGGTTGTTTCAATGCAGATTTCTTAAAGGTAGGACTGACAGCTCCAGCTGAGATGTAAATAACCCAGGGGATCTGCAAAATTTCTGAAACCAGGAATGAAATGAGAGTAAAAGGGGAAAAGGTTTTCTGTGACTGAACAACATGAAGAAAGTCTCCTGAAACTGTGGGCAAAAGCTGCTACAGCTCCAGACTTCATCATTTTAAGAAGTGATACAGAGATTTTACATAAGCAGTTTATCTGGCTATAATTTCTATATTTAGGCACTGGGAGAAAGTTTAATAGCAATAACTCCTTGTTTACCTAATTCATCTTTTCCCCCAATAATCTTGTTGCTTCCTCAAAATGGAGGTTAAATTTGCACTTAAAAAATAAAATATTTCTCGTAACTGAGCAAAAAAATAAAAGAGGGGGAGGGCACGTACAACATTTGCCAGATGATGTGATTAGTTCTGAGACATCTGGTAGGAAACTATTTTATAAATATAATAAAGTCGGATTTTCAAATCTAAGCAACTTTTTCACTGTCCATTGCTTTAGGCACATGGTTCTTTGTGATCTTCATAACAATACCAGTGAGTTTGCCTTGTCTGCCTACTGGAAATATTTTGTAGCTACACAGAAGACATGGATTTTGATTCCTGTCTTTATTATTTTCTCAGCAGTTTCAATAAATAAATAGAAAAAAATCACTCTCTTGCCATTGTACTACCTTGGGTTGTGATCTTGTCAGAACTTATAAACTAAACAAGTGTTTATCTGGCCAGTACTTCAGGGAATTGATGGTAATCAAATTGTTTCCACTTGAGGTTACAGCTGCTTTATTTTTTCCCTGTTGTGTCTCGCTTTTGTGTGCATGGTTTGGGGGTTGTTTTTTATCTCTTTCTCTACTGCTGTGGGCTTAATTTTATTCTGTTTAGATTTTTTTAAAAGAAAATATACTCAACTAAATGTTAAAATAACCTATGGTATTTATGATCCCAGATGAAGTTTAACCCTGTTATCTCTTGCAATACACAATTCACGATCTGATAGAAAATGGATGGATAAAATAAGGATATTTCTAAGTAATCCTAAGAAATTCCGATCTGGAATATTTATACTGTGAGTGGTGGAAGAAGAAAAGAGGTTGAGGGAGTCCAGACCTCTCTGTGATATTGAATCTTCTCTTAATGGATGTCTGCCTGTGTGCAGCACTTTGCTGTACACAAGGGTCATAAATGTATTTTTCATGTGTTTATTTTTGTAACCAGGCATTGCTTCAGCGTCTGTTGTTAATGTTGCAGTGTGGCAGTGCCTCTCAGGTCAGATGGTGCTGCACAAAGCCCACACAAACAGCAAAAGACAAGCCTTGCCTTGAGGAACTTGCCACTGACATGAGCAGGGCAGACAAAGTCTGGGAGCACAAGGGAAAGGACATGTTCATCATCCTGGTTTAAAAAGAGGGAAAACAGGGAAATTAAAATTACTCTTATTGCAGAATGCTCTATGGGGATGTTGGTCAGCATCCACCTGGCCCAAAATGCTCTCACTGCAGCAGGAGTGAATGAAAAATAACAGTATGGTGGGAGTGTTTTGGGGCTCTCCTTCCCTGCTCCTTTCCAGCCTGCTGAGCCATGCAGAGTCCATGAGGTCAGGACTCCCAGAACACTGTGCAGTAATTGCTTCAGCCCTCCTGTTTTCCTGCAGTGCTCACAGACCCTTTGCCTGTGAAGTCTGACCTTTAGCAGCTCCCAAGCTCTGCTTTTAAAGAGGCAAGCAGAGGCTGCCTCCTGTTCCTCTGGGCCATTGGAGAGAGACTTTCTACAAGAGCACAGTGACAGGACAGGGGGCAATGGCTGCACAATGACAGAGTAGGTTTAGATTAGATATTAGGAAGAAATTCTTTCCTTTGAGGGTGGTAAGACACTAGCACAAGTTGCCCAGGGAAATGATGAATCTCCATCCTTGGACGTGTTCAAGGCCAGGTTAGATGGAGCATGGAGCAACCTGGGATAGTGGAAGGTGTCCCTGGCCATGGCAGGAGGTTTGGAACTGGATGATCTTTAAGGTCCCTTCCAACCCAAGCCATTCCATGATGCTGTAATGATGTTTCTCTCTTGTCAACCTCTCTGATCTCTTGACTGTACCCTGGTTTTGTTGAGACTCCAGAACAGAAGAGGGCTGCACAAGGCAGAGAAAGCAATATGTGCATGTTTTTCCAGCACACATTCTGGCTCTTTATGTATCCTTGACCTGGAGATGCTGATTTTACTTCAAGAGCTAAACCCTGAAATCATTTGGTCATTACTTGTGTGCACTGGGAGGGTGTAATGAGAGATGTAAAACAGCAATAGCACCACACAAAGGCTTCCCCTTCATTATGGGGATTTAATTCTCAGAAAATCAAGGCTCTGGCTGTGGAGGAAATGAATCTGAATGCAGCTTCTCTGCTCTTGTCTTATATAATTACAGTCAGCCATCCCTAAAAGCATCCCCTCTTAGCATGCACACGCAACTAGCAAAATAAATGGGTTGATTAGGAAGGAAAAAATACCACGCCAGAAACCCTTTGTGGTCTTGTGGAAATTGTTCCTATGTGTTTATGCTGAGAAAAGGGTGTGCTGCTTCTATTTGCACAGGTGGATAAAACAGGTTCAGAGAACAAAAAGGAGACTTGGTGTAGCCTGGATGTCCCCACTCAGCATAGAGTGCTGGGGTCAGATACCAAGAGCTGACCAGAACAAACCAGTTATCAGCAGCAGGTCGTCCCACAACAAAGCTGTGAAGACTGGAGCTAGAACAGAACTGACCAAGAGTGGTTTGAATATGATGAAATTAAATTTTTTATGTTTTTATTGAGTTGGTTACTAGAAAAAGGACAAGTGCTTCAAAAGAATGAGGGGATGGAGAGACAGGACAGGGGGATTGGTTTCAAACTTGGAGAGAATAGGTTTAGGTTGGATGTTTAGAAGAAATTCTTCCCTGTGAGCATGATGAAGTACTGACACAAGTTGTCCAGAGAAGCTGTGGCTGCCCCATCCCTGGAAGTGTCCAAGGCCAGGCTGGATGGGGCTTGGAGCACTCTGGGGTAGTGGAAGATGTCCCTGCCCATGGCAGGGGGTTGGAACTGGATGAGCTTTAAGGTCCCTTTCACTCCCAGCCCTTCTGCAATTTGCTGTTTGTATCCCACTTCTGTCTCATGCCTGCCTTGCATGACTTGTTTTTGGGCTGTTCTGAAAAGGGGGTTTTGAAAAAGCAAGATTTGTTTCCTGGCAAGCAAATCCTGTGCCAGTGGATTCACAGACTCTCTTGTGGTGTGTGTGCTATCCTGTAACACGGAGTGAGGTGGGATTTGAGGGGCTGCAAAGGGAATTCAAACTCCATTTCCAGGTCAGACCTCAGGTGTATAATACTGAAGCACATGGAAAGCAGGCTGCTGTCCTGGCTGGGAATGGCACTAATTAGATCCCTAATTGTGCAGCTAATCTCCTTAGGCTCACTTAGACAATTAAGGGCAAGAGAGGTCCTCTGCCCTTCCCTCTCTGCATTTGTCCCTGTGGTTACTTGAGCTGGCCAAGGGATTTTGCCCCAGGTTACTCCTTCTTATCCTGTAACCACACCCCCTTGGCCTAGTGCCTGGGCCTTTGGATAGCTTATTCTAGCTAAATTATTCAAACCTTGGAAAAAGGAACAGTTATTTCCAAGATGCAAGCTCTGATCTTCAAGTCATTTCAGCAGTTTTCTCATATGCAGATTTTTAATGCATTGAGAGGCACTTGAAAATCCAGAACTACAGACTACCCTTATAAACAATCAGGAGAGCCATGAGCCTTCTTTAGTTCCTTTGATTAAATTTTATGATATTTTTGTTCCACATCATCATCCCTTGAATGTGGTAGCCGAGCTTAAAGGAAAAATATTGTAAAACAGAATAAAATGAAAGAAGTTTTGACCAAAGGCAGTGAGTGAAAAATGGCAAAATAAATATTAAACATACTATCATAATACTGAAAAATGCAGAACAAACAATTCCTCCCCCAAATTTCCTTCAAACCCTGTGTGTAGGCTTTACAACTTTGGTTTTAAGAATGAAAACCCAAGCTGGAATTTTCTTAACCAAGGAACACTACTCATTAAATATATCTCAGGATTTATGGTCACAAAGTACATTTTCCTCCCTCCTGCTCTCTGCTTTTCACTGTCTCCTGCTGCATTTGTGATCCAGTGTGCTCCCAGGAGCAAGAGATTGTCATTTTAGTGGTGAATCAACTTGCACACCCATAGTAGTGTGAAGTGGTCATAATTAATAACTACAGCAGCTAAATTGTCCACACTGTACCATTTCAGACCTCTCCTGTTGTCACCTCTGACAATAGAAACAGACAGACTCTCATGGTAACAATGTCCTTTCCAAATGCCTGGAGTCAATTGTCTTCAGTCACATGTAGAGGATAAATTCTTTTAAAAACCCTGGGACTGCAGCCTGCAGCATATCAGTAAGAGGAGTGGGTCAGCACCACTCTGCTGATTCGGTTTCCAGGTGATTTGTTCTCTTTAGTTACCATGTATAATGTCATCTCTTCATGGGGAAAATTACCTGTTCTCAGTAGATTATTATCTTGCTGCAAATTTATGCTAAGTAGGTAGCAGAGTCTCCCACATGTGTAGCTGCAAACCAAAGAATTAAAATAAATTAATAACATTAGTGTCAGATTATCTGCTTCATTTATTCCCAGACTTCACTTAGGAGAAATAAATCACCATCAGGAACATCACTTTTTGCTTTTAATTGAACTGATTTTCTGTGGGACAAGAAAGGTGACAGAGTTTCTCCAGGAGCACACAGGCTCTAGGTCCCTGCCTTTTCCCCTCTGAAGAGTGCAGGTGCAGTTAGACAATAAAACTGTTTTCAGCAGTGAGGTCTGGAGACAGAACAAAGCACATTTTTGTTGGTCCACATTGAAAAACAGTGCATCCATCCTGGTACACAGGCTTCCAAACTGCAGCTGAACCTCTCCAGAAGACCTGTAAATGGAAAAGTGAACTGCTTTACTCCTGGGCTGACAGGCAAAGTAATTTGGTGATCTTAATCCAGTTCCCCACTGGCAACTTGCCACATTGCAGAAAAACACTCTCACTACTGAAACTAATTGGCAGCCCCAGCAGGGAGGCCAGTGGGTCATGCAGACTGAATCCATGCAGGTCAACTTGTGATCTTCTCTGAGGCATGTTGGCTAGACAGCGTGATGGAGAGCTCAGAGCATTTCTGCCAGCTTTGGAGCTGTTCTCAGTGGAAAGTACATTCCCAGCCATAAATCCTGATGCTCCCAGTGTTTATTTCTTGGTGCATTTTTATGAATCTTGAAATGATACGCCAGATATAATTTTAAAAGCTCAGTGGTCATCAATGTCTAGAATTAACCTCGTTATTCTTGCCTGGTTCTTCTCCTTTTGCCATTTACAGATGGCAAGTTTTTGTAACAGACATTGCAGAAACTGCACCTGGGTCCTTCATAGCTATGATGTGAGGTCAGCTCTGGCTTTGATCTTCTTTGATGATAGCTTCATTTTAATCTGCAGATTCTCCTTTCCATTTGTTCATTTCCCCTGATCAATTTGATTAAATACTAGTTTAAGAGCTCTTCATCATTTTTTCATGTGGAATAAAAAATCATCAGAGGATGGAATGTAGGTAAAAGTAAAACATAGGTGTTACTAATTTACTAGTCAGCCTCAGATTGCACTTTACTTGTGAAGGAGAGAGGGAGGCAGTTAAGGATTCTGAAGTCTCTCTCTGAGAAGAGCTGAAGCAACCCTGTAACTGGTGCTCAGTATGAAACCACTGCTGAATTGGCCTTCAGAGTTGCTAGGAAACCAGAATACAAATCCCTAGTCTGTAATGCACAGATATCATAAGCATGACAGATTTTTGCTGCTGTCCCTCTTTTTTTTTCTTTCCTTCCTTGGTGGAGGATGGAGAGAAGCTGCACGAACCAGTTTGAAGAAAACATTAGGAAGCTGATTTCTGTCCTGATGTCTGTAGTCCTACCTGCAAGTGATTTTAATTTCTAGAAAGAGCTGTATTTCAACTTTAGGAAGAGCTTGCATGGATTTCAGTGAGATTACGAGTTAAATGAATGGCTTTATGTAGTTCTCTATCAGATTTTACCTGCCCAGGTCTCTTCCTGGAAGTGTTCAAGGCCAGGCTGGATGGGGCTTGGTGCAACCTGGTGTAGTGGAGATGTCCCTGCCCACAGCATGGGTTTGGAATGAGATGAGATATAAGGTCCCTTCTAATCCAGGCTATTGTATGAAATCTTGGGATTTTTTTTTGTTTTGCTTTTTCTTTTAGTTCCTGCCATATATTCCAGTCCTCTATCAAATCTCCCCTGA
Source organism: Trochalopteron elliotii (assembly GCA_024734555.1). Classification (NCBI taxonomy): domain Eukaryota; kingdom Metazoa; phylum Chordata; class Aves; order Passeriformes; family Leiothrichidae; genus Trochalopteron; species Trochalopteron elliotii. The sequence goes on from JANPWX010017044.1 coordinate 56,403, forward strand.
CTATAGAATTAGCTGGTTCAGGGAATGGCTCTGCCTGAAGAGGCCTGTGTAGGCTCGATTTTCAACACAATTAGCTGCTGCTGAGAACTCAAACTGGCACAAAAGGGGTTTGGGATACCACAGGCTCAATGCCTGGAACTGCATCTTCAGAACAGAGGACTGTTGTGATTGTAGAGAATCAGATTTGTGAAAACAAGGCAGAAAGAGGAAAGAAGAACTGATCTTGTAGAGTTGATCAAAACAGATGATGAAAAGCAAAGAAAGATAAGGACTTTCATTATGTGAGTAAGTAAAACACAAACAATGAAAGAGACACAAACAATGGAAGAGATACTATGTCTAAGAATAATAAAGCATTTGATAAGGGGGTTGAGAAGTATAGTAACCCCCTGAAAATATTATTTCTCCTAACATTTGTTGGGTCTGAAGGGTATTTATGAACTAGAATGTTGAATAGAAATGTGCTTGAAGAATGTAGGACTACACCACTCGATACATCAAATTTAGAAATTACAGATGAAATGCAAGTTAGACAAGTGAGAAACTAAAAATCAGGGAAAAAAAGGATGAGTTTTTGGTTGACCTTTAGTCTCCTGTGGTATCAATGATAGCATCCCATGGTCATACAATCTTGTGAACTCAAGCAAATTCTGGTGGAGAGAAGGGATGTGTTACTTTTAATTAGTAATTTCCTTGAGCAAGTAATTAAAGAGATCAGCTGAACTATGCTCACCAAGTTCCTTTTTCACTGTTATTCCAGTAATTTTGCCATCACTACTGCAAATGCTGTTTTGCAGCTGGAAGTGAAAATGCCCAGACCCATGACTAAAACTATTGCCCTTTGCTGGGAAAGACCAGCAGTGATACTGGGTATGGAAAAATATTTACTCTAAATCTGGATACAGCAGCCATCCAGTCTTAAACTAACCAGGTACAAGAATCCACGTGGTAATGTGGAAATGTAGGATGAAGATGACACCCATGGCAGGATTTTGCAGACCCAGAATGCCTCAGTAGATATCCTCACCACAAAGAGCTGCCAGGCATTCAGCTGCCATCTGGGCAGCCTGATCAATGACCAATTCCATTTCAGATGGATTGTGCTGCCAGCTGCAATATAATCAGCAATGCTGATGAGCAGCAATGCTAGATTGGGGAACGTGACCCAGTGGTGTATTAATGTTTATGGCTGGTGGGCAAGTGCAGGCTGTGGGGAAGAAACCCACTAACCATGAGACTGTTATTTGGAATTTATCCCAGTAGGCAGAGTCACTCTTGCATGTGGCTGCAGTGTTGCCTGAGCATATTGTCAAGAGAGAAGGGAGAACTTCTTTGTGTTCTTCCTCCCCTTCCCTCACCTCCAAGGATGTTTCTAAGAGCAAGCTGAAGTCAAAACAGAGTTTGACTGTTTCCAGCATTCATGAAACTACTGAAATGCAATGGCCATCAGGTGCAGTAATACCACTGTAGAAAGAACAGGGTGTGAAGAAAGGGAAGTGTTCTCTTCATTACAATTAGAAAACACATCCACAACTAAATAATTATTTTAAAATTTGTGGGTAAGCTGAGAATCATCACTGGCAGCCCATTGATAAAAATGTCAGCTATTTCCTCCATCTGAGGACAAAGTGACCTGCCCAAGGCAGTATTTCCTGACTGTGGTGCCAGGACTCTCTCCTGTCACACGGAACTGTCTGTCTTTGCCTCAGCTTTTAGGAGGCATTTCTGGGAGTAAGTGCTTAAGGGCATTAGGGCTTGAAAAAAAAGTCTTGATATATGGAGACAATAGAGGAGCTAGACATCCAAATAGCACCCAATGTCACTGAATTGCCATTTATTTGGAAAGATAGCAAGCCCAGATAAAAATCCTCATATCATACCCTAGAAGTGGGTGTAGGGGGTATGTAGCCAACTGGCGCCCTGGAAAAGAGGGAAAATCTTCCCTGAATGTTTATCCAGTGTTTTCCAGGGAAAGTGAGGCTGCTCAAGCAATTGATTGTTCTCTTCTTACATGGGTTCACCAGTCATCCTCTTACCTTCACCTGTTAAAAAACAAAAATGCTGAAGTTGTGGTGAGGAGACTCTCAATTGGAGACCCCAATTTTTAAATTTTATTTTTAGCTCAGTCACCCCACCTAGTTGATGTCTTTCCAAAATAGTACACAGTGCCTAAAAAGCCAAAGAAATTTTTTTTTCCCAAACATTTCATCAGTCTCTGATACTGCTGCTTTGGATTTAGGTAATATGCTGATGGATTGTGGCTAAAGTGGGCAAGATTGCATTGGGCTCTACTGTTGAGATACAGCCTGGGATTTGGAGAAAACAGTAATTAAATATTTGCTCTGCCATTCTGAGTTCATGGCAATAACCTTTCCTCTGAGCTGTGCAAAGCATTATACTTGAGAAAATCCTTGAGAAGTAATTATTACCAACCCCATATACAGAGCTCAGCAGTTAAAGATCATCTAACTTAAAAAAAAATTAAACTTCTTATTTGTTTTTTCTACATAATTAGAGTTCTGATTTTTTTTCTTCCTTCCACCCCTTGCCCCAGTTTTTTCTAAAGCCATGGGGATTATACATTTGATTTTGTTTAATTCTGTGATTGTGTAATGCTGGAGCAGCTTTTGAGCCTTCAAAAACTCTAGCAACCATCATGTAGCATGCACAAAATGAGAGAACTGGGCGTTTTGCACTTCAGAGTAATTAGTGGTAAAAAGTGGGGCTGTGTTAATTCTGTGGTATTAATTTTTGTGAACATTTGGTGAATTTTGGGGGCACAACTACTCACATCCTGTGTTACATGAATAGTTAGGGTCAGCTCAGATACTCAGAGTATTACTCTTGGAACTGGCAAATAATTGTTCTTGTGGAGCAGAGCTTGCTTTCTGCTCTGCCATATGCTGAGTTTTTGGCTTTCTGGTCTGTATACAAAGTGCTGCTTTCCCAGGGGAGCTGAGGAGACAGGAGATGGTTTTGGTTTGAATGACCTTTATTTGATCTGCAAAGTGGCAGCTGTTGCAGGGTTTTTTTTTTTTCCATACAGAAGATGTGATCTGAGACTGTGCAATTCTCATGGCAAATATGGCAAATATACAACATGAATTAAGGTAGGTGGAATATTTGGGTGTTGAGGTGAATTTAGTTTCTGTGAAAGGGAACAAATTGTTGCAGCTGGCAATGAGGTCTCCTGTTTGCTACACAGAAGAAGTGCTGGGCAGAAATTCCACCTCCTTTGCAGACCTGCTTCATCTGTGACCTGGAAGAATCTGGGCTAGCAGCCACTGGCTAATTCTTATTTAGGTGTTAATAAATCTTTCTTTCTCTGCTGAGGTTGGCACCACCATTTGACAGAGACTCATCACTTCATAACACGTGTGCTGGGAGAAATAAGGGGCAGCAGAGTCTGGAATCTGGAAGTGAAAGCTTCCAAATCATGCTAATTAACAAAGTTTTTGAAATACAGACAGTGTCACACATCTGGGTTTTCAGAATAACTCCAGCACACCTTTATGCTGAGACAACAATTTGAATGTACAAACAGAGTTTCCAGATGAGAATGTCACTGCCTAATCGGGAGAAACATATTCAGGTCAAGTGCCAGATAGAGTTATGCAGGATAACAGTGTTGGTCCACACAGCCTTTAGGGAGGCTGCATAATCCTGAAATACTGAAAAAGAATCCAGAATCTGGTGCACAGCTTTGAAGGAAGCCATCAGAAGATATTTTTCTGTCTTGCAGACCATGATTATTGATTACGCAGTTGTGTGATTCTCAGACACAAACTCTGCATTGACTGGAATTAGATTTATGAGGGCAGTTGCTTTCTCTGCAGCATGTTCTGTCTGTCACAGATGCCTGGGTACGGGAAAGCACCTGTTATTAAATGCATGATGGTGTAGAGAACAGGATGGAGAAACAGACCATGAAATTGCGTTGGGTCAGTCCTATGCTGCCAATCCCAAACATTCAAAGCTTAAGCCTCAAGTGACTTCCTTTTGTTTGCTTTCTGGTGTGTTAACAGCCAAAATTTGCTTTTTTAAGGTTTGGGGTTTCTTTATGCCCATGTGAAACCCAAGATTCTCACAAAACTGCTGATACTTTTAAAATAAAGTGACCTGTCAAGGTTGAATGGGTATGACATGATTCTGTGTTCCAAAGACTGGAGACACTAAAATCCCACATGGAGTTTTCCACCCCACATGGGGAGAAGAAACTACGTGAGAAAATCCAGGCTGTAATTTATGCTCTTTCATTATTTAATTGTGTTTAAAATACAACAGCCATGAGGGAACAAGCTTGACTCCTTTCTCTGTGTGTTAGACTATGGTAGTGCCACCTGCTCAGCGTTTTTCTATCTTAATGTAGCTTTTCTTACTGAGCCCAAAGCAGAACTACCTGGAGGAGCAGCAGAAAACCTGCAGAGCTTTGTGACAGAGTGAGGATTAGGAGGCAGGAAATGGGTGATTCACTCTGGCTTCTGAAGGCAGGCATGAAATGAAAGCTGCAGGCAGGAGTGGGAAGGATATTTGAGAGGAGTATGAACTGATTCCTAAAGTTATTTACAGAGGGGGAAGAGTAGGTTTTGCCTTAAGAAAGCTCTGCAGGTCTGGATGCAGTTGCAGACATATTTGTACAAACAAGAGAGTTTGGGTGGAGGGAGAAACAGAAGATTCCTGCTATGTCCTTGGATTAATGAGGTTATCTGAGCTTCCCCAGTAAGGGTGAAGCCACCCCTTTTAGCACCACTTGGTATATTTTGGTGAAAGTTTGAGGCCCTGAAGAGGGCAGCTGAGCAATTAACACAATATTTTCAGAAGTTGCAAACAGTTGTTTTGTTGTCATACTCTTGGCTTTCCCTCTCACTTCTTTTTTTAAGTTGTGTCTGTATCTCTGAAAAATATGTGGCAAGAGAAAGCTCTGGTCCCTGCAAAAAAAGAGAGTAAAGCCATCATAATTAATTTTTGTCAATGGATTCTCTCAGATACTTAAAACTGTATGGCTCATGTCAGTAGAAGCTTAGAATCACAGAATAGTTTGGGTTGGAAAGGACATTAAAAATCATCCAGTTCCAAACCCCCTGCCATGGGTGGGGACATCTTCCACTGTCCCAGGCTGCTCCAAGCTCTGTCTACCTTGGCCTTGGGCACTTCCAGGGATCCAGGGGCAGCCACAGCTTCTCTGGGCACCCTGTGCCAGGGCCTGCCCACCCTCACAGGGAAGAATTTCTCCTGTAACCTAAATTTCCTCTATTTCAGTTTGAATCCATTTCCCCTTGTCCTATCACTACAGTTCCTGATGAAGAGCCTCTCTCTGATATTTGCTCTTGAGCCTAAATATTTGTCCTCTCTCCAGGTATTGTCCCTGCCTGAAGACTGACACTTTAAGCAATTGGCAGATCTGCTCAAGCACAGAGATAAAAATCTGTTTGCCTGTTCACTGAGTTGTTTCGCTAGAGATGCAAATTGGATGATTGCTGAGGCAAAAAACGGTCCATAGCTGCTTGTGGAAGATCTGCAGGCATGATTATCTTGTTTTTGCGAGAGGAGGTATTAAATATTCGTGCTAGTTTCAGGAGATATGCACACATGTTTTTGAATATGGAATTGTGTGCCTCCCCGGTGAGTAGAATGAACTAGATCAACCAGAGCATTTCAAAGCATCCTTTTGCTGTCTCTCCTCCTCGGTGCAGGGAATATCTGCTTTGACTGCACTTCCTCGAGCCTCGGAGCTGCTGCAGAAATTCCAGCCACTGAGCAGCTGCGTGTGTGCTTGAATGAAGTGTGTGCTATTCCATGTGTCAGCAGGAAGGGATATAAATAGAGCTTTTTTCTCCTTGTTGTCGTGGTCTGTGTTTCCGCTGGCTACCCCGAGCTATTTCTTCTTCGAGTCTCCTGGAAAGGGAATACATTTAAGTGATGTTTGGTGCTGCAGTTGTGGATCATAGAGAGCATATGAAGCAATTTAAGGGTTGCAGCCATTTACACCTAGAGCTTAGTGGGGCAAGGTACAGCAGGATTAATGAATGGCAGTTCTTGGTGCTGTCCAGACAACTGGCATTTGGCTACACAAGTTGTTTTTTGTTGCTTTTCCCTTCCCTTTCCAGTGAGGGAATATATTGAAATAGCTGTAAAAAAATCCCCTTTTGTGGAACTGTCAGGTTGCACAGTGTGAGGATGAAGCATTTTTGGCTTTGTGCTCCCCTTCTGACACATGCTGGTCAGTCTCACACCTTTGCAGTGAAGAGTTGCCCACTCAGACACTGAAGCTGAGACCTGATTCCACAGTCCAAGAAAAGCAAGGAGCCACTGGAGAGGGTCCAGTGGAGGCCACAAACATGATGAGGGGTCTGGAGCATCACTTTGATAAAGACAGACTGCAGAAACTGGGCCTGTTTAGTCTGGAGAAGACTGAGAGGGGATCTCATTAATGCATATAAATACCTCCAAGGGGTGTCAGAGGATGGTGCCAGACTCTTTTCAGTGGCGCCCAGTGACAGGACAAGGAGCAATGGCCGTAAACTCAAACACAAGAAGTTCCAGATTAACATGAGGAAGAACTTAATTACATTAAGGTGGCAGAACAGTGGAACAGACTGCTCATGGGGGTCAGGGAATCTCCATCTCTGGAGACATTCCAACCTCACCTGGACACATTCCTGTGTCACCTGCCTTGGCAGGGGGGTTGAGGTGGATGGTCTTCAGAGGTCCCTTCCAATCCTAAAAAATTCTGGCAGCACCCACTCAGCTACTTCCAGATACAGAGTTGATAATGTAAGAAGCCCTTTCCTCCATCACGTCACCTGGTAGTGGTGGGACTGAAAAGATGCTGGGAAAGAGTCTGCTCTGATGTGTAAAATTTAGAAGTCAATCAGCACCTCAAGAATGGAAACTCAAAACAAATGACCCAGTTTTATATTAACATGGGCACATATAATACACAAAATTACAACAGGAAAATGGAAGCGTAAAGTTTAAATCAGTCTTAAAATAGTTTTAAAATATTCTACAGGTAGATTCCACCAGATGGCAAATTAAAATTCCCTTTGAAGTGAAGATTCAAGAAGCAATAACATCACCTTTTAGCCTTTATGAGCACTAAGATTTTTAAATGTTTCTATTCTTTGACAGCTTGTCCTAGTTACCTGAGCATATGACACATTTCCTGGAAGGAAAATAACTATGCTATCAATCCAGATACAGTCTGTCCTTGATTTTTTTCCCTGCCTATTCATTTAAAGGGATCACAACTAAAAAAAAAATTCTCCAATTTAACCAGGGTTTTTAGGATTTTTCCCTAAGTCAGCCTCCATTAAGCAATAATGTGGAAACAAAGTTAATTTCCCCTTCTTTGCTCTCAGATACCCATTTTACATCCATTACAATCTATGTGTAATAATTAATTTCCCAGATTTGATCTTCCTCTTTGTATCAAGCCAGTTCTTCCATTTTTAATATTTCCTTCAGAAAAGTGAAATGGCAGGAATATTAAATAAATAAGTTTTGGATGTTTTACTACAACTATTGGAGCCTTTCTTGAAAGACAGTTCATTAACAAATGAGCAGTGTCTAATGTAAAGCATCATTTTATGTGGAAGGACAAGTCTGAGCCATCTCTCCAATTGTTCCATTGAGGGAACAATTCTTGGCTTAAAGCGTGACTGGGGCTATAAAACTAAAATCAAAATATTGAAATATAAAGCGTATAATTTGCTAACTCTTACACTGGGATTATGAGTGGTCTATTCTGAAATGCTTATAGTGATGAAGTGAGATAGCTCTACCCCCTTTTTTGTGTGTTAGACTTCAAAGAGCCTCCCAGAATTAATACTCACCATCTGATGAATATTTAAGGAGGTGTAGTCTAAGAGACAAGTCACAAAAGCAGCTGCAACTGTTAAAGTGCCTTTTGCAAAATCCATTTCGAGCAACTGCCAAATTTGATCTTAGCTTTACTTAGGTAAACATACCTTAATATTCTCTAGCTGTGTATCATCCCCCCTTAAGTTTCCTTTTTGCTTAGTTTATTTTGTTTCAGTATTATGTGGCCTTGACAGCACATCACCCAGCAGTTTGTGATTTCAGTTTGTGTGACTGAGTAGAATAAAGCACTGACCAAGTTAGGAGGTTCATAAACACATTTAGATGGGATTTTAACAACCATCCAGAGCTGGGGTTTGATATATGATAGATTTGCATGCAGAATTACACTTATAAAAATCTTTTAAAAACCTAATTGATCACATGGCTCAGTTTTGAGAGGACACCTTTAGCTGCAGCAGAAGACAAACAGAAGGTTTGCCTCCCTGATCCAGTAGGTCCAGACTTCCAGAGCAGTCAGGCAGGTTCATCCCATCAGCACCAAAAAATCTGCTTTAAAGAGTTAAAGGCCCAGATAACTCTCAATGATCATAACACCTGGATTTACCTACAACTTGAGAAAAAAAAATCCTCCAAATGTGGGCCTTGCAAGCACTTGAAAGAGCAAAACTATTTCTGCAGTAGGAGAAGGAGCGTGGGGAGTCTTTGCAAGGTCACCTCCATTTTCTTCTCCAAGAATTTTTAAAGGATTCTGAAAAAGAGAGAAATTATGTGGTGTGCTTATCCAGGGGGCTTATCATATTGTATTAGCACTTAGTCATCACATTTAATTAAGATTCCTTTTTAACTGATGTGGAATATTATTAGCTCCATTCATCGCATATCAGTAAAAAGGGATAATAATGGGATGTGATGCTAACAGGAGATGATAGGAAGCTGCTAATATGACATATATATTGTGGAAGGGAAAGAGTGCTGTGACTGCCAGAGTCTGTTTTGAGGCTTTTGATGCCTTCAGTTTTACAGCCCCATTTTGTGGAAGGTATTACAGTGACAGACATCTTTTAGGGCAGGTTGCTGGCTAACAGCCACGTTGGAGAGAATCAAAATAGACATTGGTTAGTATTTAGTTAATTGGCTTTCAGAGGGGGAGAAGTTTGCAGAGGTTTAGTGATGAACTAGTCAAAGTAGGTCAGCTAAAGGATTTTGTGGGTCTGAATTAATTTTATGTACCTGTATGGTATAGTTTACTTTTAATATTATGAAATCAGCTGGGGATAACACAATCAAACTAAATTAAAAATTAATAGTACCCTTTCCTCCCCTTCATAGAGAAAAGACCAGTTTCAGGTTTCATCTATAAACTACTGGTAAAATTATCCCTTTATCTGAGATCAGAGCCAGAGGGAGCCAGGGAACAGGTGTCAGCTCTGAGGTTCGGAGCCACCTCCAGCCTCTGAGAGACAAGGAACTGCATTTCCCACTGTCTGAAGCTTTGTGTGTTTGGGTTTTTTTTTAAAGAATATCCAA
>JANPWX010017044.1:66123-124522 GCA_024734555.1 Trochalopteron elliotii
AGAAAGAAAGAAAGAAAGAAAGAAAGAAAGAAAGAAAGAAAGAAAGAAAGAAAGAAAGAAAGAATTATCTCTAAGACCATTTCTCATGTATCCCTGCTCCATTACTATCCTATCCTCTCCAAATGGTGAAGCTCACACATTCATTCATGTTTAAAATAGATGCTTCTAAAATCACTGACAAAAATGTGTCCCTTTTTCTTTCACTACCACTTCTAGCACCCAATTAGTTGGTTAAAATTAGATTCTGCCTTGAAAGGCTAAAATTGATGCTTCAGGTTTCCATAGTTACTGTCTTTCTATTAATCATGCTCAGTTAAGTAGTGGGGATTCTCTCTTGCCTCTCTCACTTGGTTTTGGGGGCTGTGCTGGACACTGCTATTTGTGCACCTGCAGTGATGTGCACTGTGCTCAGGTAAGAGTACCTGTGGAAGGTTTTCAGAGCTGTAGAGACTGGTAATTGATCAAGTTTTGTTGAGGGGAAGCAAGAGGGAGGGACTGAATTCAGGTCAATTCTCTTAGCAGTGTTCACTCCCCAAGATGGACACAAACAAAACCAATCTAAGCCTGTCCAGGAAAACATAGAATCACAGAGCCATTGAATGCCCCGGGTTGAAAAGTACCTTAAAGATCTTTCTGCCATGGGCAGGGACACCTTCCAGTATCCCAGGCTGTTCAGAGTTCCATGCAGCCTGCCCTTGGACACTTCCAGGGATCCAGGGGCAGCCACAGCTTCTCTGTGAAACCTGTGCCAGGGCCTCCCCACCTTCACAGTAAAGGATTTTTTTTTCCAATATCTAATCTAAACCTGTTCTCTGTCAATTTGAAGCCATTCCCCTTGTCCTGCCACTCGAGGCCCTTTTAAATAGAAATCCAATACTAGAACATTTAAACCTGTCTTCCTTCTAAGTAACCTGAAATTTTCCTTCTTTGGGCATCAATCACAGCCAGGCTTTGAGATGGGTGCTGGGGCAGAAGGTGGCTGTAGGCAGGAGTCCGGGTGGATCCTGAATCACCCCATAGAAGCAGAGTGGCCTCCAGTGGCAGGAGATGCCTGGAAAGAATGCACGTCTGTGCTCTGGCTTCAGTTCAACAGCTCATCCAGCAGAGAGCAAGGGGAGGAGGGGGCTGGCTGGCTGCAGGGCACTGGTACAGGCTCCAGCAGCAGCCAGGAAATGCTTCCTCCTTTTCACCTTCACAGCAGGATTTATGATGCTCAGTGAGCCTGTTGTCTCTCACATAAAAAGGGCTTGGATGTTAGAATAATGTTTTTTTTTAATTTAAATTTGACAGAAGACAGTAATCAGAATTGGCTTTCCCTAATATAGATTAAGCAGTGCACAGACACATTTTGTCCTCCCGAAATTCAGGGCTTTGTCTTCTGCAGTGGTTTTTGCTCTTTACAATATTTCATGTCCTTATGTAACAGAGGCAAACCCCACCCACAGCAACAGCCTCCTGAGAATGGTTCGAGTGCCCTCCCCACTCCTGGTCACATACAAAAGATGTGAGCCACAAAGCTCAAAAATCTTTAAAGATCTGACTCAAAGTCCACCTTTTTGGGATGTGTTACCAAACACTCCTAAAATCAGCCTTCAGCAGAGGTCTGGGCAGCTGCTTGCTGCTCCACTCATTCAGTTTAGAGCATTTAAGGACATTTAATTAGGGCATTTAGGCTACACAGCACCTGGTTTGACATGATAGCAAAGAAAGCCTTTCCTTTGTGGTATCCAGACCAACCCACCACAGATCTTCAGGGGAACATTGTCCTCAGCCACTGCCCACACCCTTCCCAGGTACTTAGGGCAGAGCAATCCCCCCAGCTCCAGTTTCAGTTTTCCTGCACTATTCACTACTCTTTACCTTACTGTGTGCATTAAAACAAGGGCAGAATGGCTGGTGCTGTAACTGCCTGCACTGTATTAAAAACACATCTATAAGATGAAAATAATTCTGGGTCCGTTTTTTTTTTGTGGTTTTAGTTGTGGTGGGTGTTTTTGGTGGTTTTTTTCTTTGGTTGGTTTTGTTTTGGGTTTTTTTGGGTTTTTTCTGGGTTTTTTTTGGTTGGTTTGGGTTTGAATTTTTTCCCTTTTTTTTTAGGGGGAGGTGTCTGTTTTCAGCTATGAACTCTTAAAAACAGATACTGTGAGCTTGCAGACATAGGAAAATACCCCCCCCCAAATATTTTTTTTTGATATTGCAGGAGTAATATCTCTCCAGTCACCTCTTCATGCGACACAAACATACAGTGCTGCATCCCCCCAGGTCCAACATTCGATTAGAGCTAAAAAGATGATAAGGAGCATCCTGGATGTGTGCACATGCAGTCTCAGGGATGCAGCAGATTAACCCTCAGTTTGGGGAGGAAAGGGTTAAAATTCAACCAGTGGGAGCAGGACTGGGCACAAGTACAGCAGTAGAAGGATATTACCTGAAAAAGTCGATGTTTTTATGGGAGGAAAAGTGTCTTTTAGCCACAGAAGAGTGAGAGGAGTTGCAGAGCCTGTGCTCCGTTTGCTCCTTCGGCAGCTGCAAGAAGCCATTTACCCTGGGCTGTGCTCTGGCCACACCAGGCTGTGGTGGCAGAGAAATCAAATTATGCTTTCACATATCTCAAAGTGTGCTGGCAGAGCTATTGGATAGCTGAGACAATTCCCTTAATGCAGCCGTGTAAGATTGGGCTTTTATAATGAGGTAAATAATGTCTGTTTAAATTAATTGTCAGTGTCAGCGTGGACAGTGTGAGCTGGAAGTGACCTCCGTGCCCACCCCCTGCTTTGTGCTGGATGTTGGAGCAGTGGGGGGTTACAAATCTCCCACAACATGTGTGCTATAATTACCCTCTTTAATGGTACTGACTTTAAACCCAAGCACTTGTTTAAAGCTACAGGCTCCTTGGTGGGGACAAGTTTCCATTTTGTTCCTTCCTCCTGGTTCATCAGTGCAGAGCAGGTCAAAGAGATGGGAGGGCAGAGGGTGAGAATTATTTAGGTTTTTGTTTAATACTCCAGTTTGATTAAGTCATTACAGATGGTTGGGGTTGTTTGGCAAAGTGATAGTTAAACTGGTTCAGTTTTGTTCTGATTGAACAGTTTTTTTGCCTTTCAGTTCTATTTCTGTCATCTTATCATGCTGATGATGGATTTTTATTCGCTTTCTTTTTTTGTGGGATTGAGTTTTTGGTTTGTTTTGTTTTTCAGAAAAAAAGAGAAAGATTAAATGGGCTTTTTAATCCCAAAAAGGCTTAGGGATGATCAGTGAAGCCAGAATGTCCGCAGAGATCCTCCAAATGACACAGAGAGGGTTTTTCAGTGCACGCTGTTTGCATTGGATGTGCTCTTTCAGACTCTTTATCATGGTGAATATTCATTAAGCCTGCCAGAGGCAGAAGCTGCAGTCAGTACAGCATCAGCAGAGGAGGCAGGGAGGAGAGAAATCAGGTTAATGACTAGCTTTCCCTGCAATTTGCTTCCTGCTTATTGCCTCATCTCAGTTTTAAACAAATTCATTTAATTAATGTGTTTTGCTACTTTGACCTTCGGACAGAAGGGGCTGTGATTAATGACAGGGTATTCTGAGCCTTACTGTGGCTTTAGCCTGCATGTTCTGCTGTCTAGAAAGAGAGCACTGAAAAATATTCCCTTAGAATTTAATATTAATGGAAGTTTTGATCGAAAGCTTTTATCTAAAATATTTTCTGGTTCCACGAGCTACCAAATTTTTAAAGACAGGGACAAAGTGGTGAGTGGGGAGGGGTGGAACAGAGGGAAAACAAGCTGCTGTCTTGGCTGAGCATGTCACACAGTCAAAGATGTCTCTGCAGGCAGACAGAGCTGTGCAGAAATGCTTTCCTCTTCTCCCCCTTGAGCAGGGGCACATCTGTTCTAACATGAGTTAGCCCTCTTCTGACAAAGGTTCTTTGAGAAAGCAGCAGAGGCATAGGAGGGAGAGAGGATGTTCCTGACACTCAGGATCTATGGGCAGCTCGCATTATGGGAAGTGAGCACCACCTGTTCTCAGTAAACACCAGATTGGAGCTGTGGGGCTATGCAGGGCCAGGGAAAAACCATGTGGCCTCCCCAAAAGGGAGAAAAATGTCAGTGAGATGGAAGCTGCAGGCCTGATGGGGTAGGCCAGACCTGCTGGGATATTGATTCCTGAGCTGAGTGATGGGATGCTCTGTGAGCAGACATTTTGCCCCAAATTTATGAGACATCTCAGTTTCAGACTGTTTGTACCCATCGCTCAGCATTACCTTTCAGCTTGGATGGCTTTACAAGGGGATGAAAGCCAGCCCTTCAATTGAGTGAATTTGCAAATTCCACATCTGAAAAGACAGCACCTTAAATCTCAGTGACAGACCTGTACTTGGGAGTTCTGCACCAAAGGTTCTGAGCTGTCCTGGTGTCATTGCTGTCACAACCAAAATGTGGCCTTTTATGGGGTGGAAATGCAGCAACCTTAAGAATTTGGCTGCACTTCCTCAGGCATTTTTGGGCAGAAGATGCCAATGCCTATCTAAGTGAAAATCCCATGAAAGGATTAGGGCTGAGGAAGTTGCAAACAGTTGCACAGGATTTTTCGTGGCTGCCACCATTTAAAGAGATTAGTTTCAAACTTCTTTTTTCCAAAATACTCTGGCATGGTCATTAGTACAACACCCTCAGGAGCCATGATGCTGCTTACCTGGCTCCTGAGGGTAGGATTCAGCTCCTTTTTCACTAGCTACCCAAAAGTTAGCTGTCTTCAGCAGAGAGAGGGGAGGAGCAAAGAAAATTTAGATTTTTTTTCAACAGAATCATTTAGGTTGGAAAATATCTCCAAGATCAAATCCAACCTTTGACTGATCACCATCTTGTCACCCAGACTAGAGCACTGAGTGTCATGTCCAGTCATTTCTTCAACACCACCAGGAATGGGGACTCCACCACCCTCTGAGCAGCTCCTCCCAATGCTTGACAGCCCTTTCTGTGAAGAAATTCTTCCTAATGTCCAACCTGAATCTCTCCTGGTGCAGCTTGAGGCCATGTCCTCTTGTCCTGCCACTGGCTGCCAGAGAGAAGAGGCTGATCCCAATCTGGGTACAGCCTCCTGTCAGTGAGTTGTAGAAAGCAAGAAAGTCTCCAAAGGGAGTGATAAGGTCTCCAATTCAATACCTCTTAAACCAAGTTTTTAAACCAGGTGGCTTGAACTGCCTTCTGAGGGTGCCTGTCTGTTTATAGACCACAGCATGAATGAAATTAGACATGGTAGATTGGATTCCCACATTTCTGGTGGCTGGATTTAGGAAAGGGGTGTCTAACTCTCTAAGAAAAAGAAATGTAGGTACTTGCAGTTACTACAGGTTAAACTTTAGGGGCCTGGTTCCTTGTAGGTGTCTGAGCTTCCTGCACAGAGCATGGATACCTCTGAAAAACCTGTATGCTGAGAGCAGGACTGCCTGGAGCATGCAGGAGTGGATCAGTGAGGGGAGACAGCTCACCTGCACCCTGCTGCTTTTCTGGAATCTTGGAGACTGTAACATCTACATAGAATCCTGAAATGGTTTGTGTTGGAAGGGACCTTAAGGACTATCCAGTTCCACCCCCCTGCCATGGGCAGGGACACCTTCCACAATCCCAGGGTGCTCCAAGCCCTGTCCAGCCTGGCCTTGGACACTTTCAGGGATCCAGGGGCAGCCACAGCTTCTCTGGGCAGACATGACCCTCTATATCTGACACTGTGTAGGAAATCAGGTGTTTCAGAGCAATTAGGGCTTGTTGAACCAATGCTTGTTAACTGAGGTTTTCATGTTTTTCAAGTCCTGTGAGAGGTAGAGGCCTACAGTACCTGACCATTAAATGCCTCTGGAAGAGAAAAAACATTAGCTATGCACCATACCCTGTTCCCTCCAGCTTTCAGATAGGTTATTTGAGGATATGGAGGGTTTTTCTGTGTAAGTTTGCCTGTGCACTTCAGACAGCAGTCACGGGATGGAAAAAGAAGTACTTTGAAAGACAGCCTAGAAGTCCTTTCATGCCAGCTAAATATGTGACCTACTCAGCTGCAGAGTCTCTGCTGGTCTGGGTTCCATTTAAAGTCTACTGAGACATTTGTATTTCAGTGAGAGTAGGAAAGGGATGGGGTAAAAAGTTCATCTCCCATTTTAGCTTGCAGACACACAGGCAAAGAAGCATCAGGACCTGCAGGTGCAGCCTAGATTTTGGGTTCTGCTGCATGCAAGCATTTAAAAATTTAATTATTTGGTCATTGAACATGAAGTCTGAAGTATTCCTGGAGAATAAAAGAAAAGGTCCAAAGTAATCCCATAAATCACCTCAGGAAATGACCAGACTCTGGGCTTTTATGTATGAACTCTGGAAACCCACCCTGTCTAGCTGTATGAAGAAAAGAAGTGTAATGTTTTAAATTAAGTGTTATGAATATAACCAGGGGATTTGTTTTATTTGGATTTTCCTCTAAGTTTAACAAACAAATTTGAAGCATTCCATTAAAGATGCAGGAAATATGCAAGAGAAGTACCACTAATCCCATTAAATGTAAAATGACACATAAGTAGAAAGCTTTTGTTGTTGAATCCCTGCTGATAAGAAACAGAAGAGACATTTAAGGCAGCCTTGGAAACTAGGTAGTAAATGACATTTATCCTTGATCTGAAATGCCTAAACATACAACTTTGTTAGTACAGCTGAACTGTGACCTTCCAGCCTGCCAATACAGATAAACAGGCATCTTTTCAGGTAAATGACGCAGAAGAGATATTTCCTGAGGACTGGAGAAGCCCCACTTGAAGAAAATTATGGCTATTAACTCAGTAGATTCTCTATGTCTCTGTCTTTTTGTATGCAAGTTCTCCACACAGCAGTAAGGATAATTAGTTTCCTTTGGCTTAGTGAGTAATAAGGAGTATTAAAATGCTTAGTTTATATGGACAACAAACATGTTCAGGGGACAAAACCAGACATAAGTGCAAGCAAACCCCCACAGTCTGACAGAATCCTGGCTCCAGGGTGGGTGTGATGGGTTTCTTGTGTTTGGATGCATGAAGTCAGATGTTTTTGTGGCAAATGTTTCTGACTTCAGCTGAAGAGTTGATTTGCCTAGGCAGAACCAGATTAAAAGGTTGGTTTCCTGCTCTGAATTAGATTTCAGCAGTGCAGATGTGTATGTGCACCCCATTAGTCTGGCAGGAGGTTTCATGCAGGGGATTTTTTACCTCAGGGCTACCCTGGGTTCTTGCATGTTACTGTATTTGTGTGGTAAGATGGACAACATGAAGTCACTGTCCTTGTCCCATGTCCTGTGTTCAGCCTAATAAATTGGTGAGAGGACTGGAGCAGCTCTCCAGGAAAGGCTGAGAGAACTGGGATTGCTCAGCTTGGAGAAGAGAAGCTTCAGGGTGACCTAACTGCCTCTTCCAGTGCCTGAAGGGAAGGCACAAGAAAGATGGAGAGAGACTATTTAGAAAGGCCTGGAGTGACAGGACAGGGGGAATGGTTTCAAACCCACAGAGAGTAGGTTTAGATTAGCTATTAGGAAGAATATAAGGTAAGTGTGATGAGACCCTGGCACAGGTTCCCCAGAGAAGCTGTGGCTGCCCCATCCCTGGGAGTATTTAAAGGCAGGTTGGAGGGGGCCTGGAGCCACCTGGTCTAGTGGAAGGTGTCCCTGCCCATGGCAGGGGCTTGGAACTGGATGATATTTGGGGTGCCTTCCAACACAGGCCATTCTACCCTTTTATGTTTCTGTGCTCACATCAAAATGGCACAGCCATGCCCTGCAGTTCCAGCTGTGCTGTGGTGGCCCTGCAGCCCACACAGTGTTCTCACCCTCTGCTCTTCAAAGTAATTTTTTCTACTATTCTCTCCTACGGGGTTCTCCCGAGCCAGAGCAAGGGTGGGTCAAACATGATTTGAGGTCACCTTCAGCTCTCTTCTTCCTGTCAGGAACAGAAAAAGAGCATTGGGTCTGGGCCAAAGTTTGGAATGTATATTGTGTGGGCTTGTTGGGAGAAAGAGAGGATTTATCTGTCAAATAGGGCTTAATTTATTATGTGCAATATGAAAGCTCACATTTTTGTTTTGCAGTAGAAAGAGAATTGATTAATAATTTGGAAAAAGGCCAAGACACACATTTTCCATCTTTGTAATTTATCAGAGAAACAAAAGTGATATAAAAGGTACCTGAACAAAACAGTTTATTAAGCAGAAGTGAAAGCTGGTTCATATTAATGCATTTATTATGAAAGGACTTTCTAGGACATTGTTGTTACTTACAGGAAACATGTCAAAAGTCTAAAGCTGATAGTTAAGACCTTAGGAAATTTACAGAAAACCTACAACTGATAAAATAGAGGAACTTTTACATTAATAATAACTTCAGAAAAGCTATTTGGGACTTGAGAGGTTAAGGTCACTAAAACAACATCAGCAGCTCCTGGAAAGAACATAAAGTCAAAGCTTCTTCATCATTAAATCCAATCTTAGGGGGAAAAGAAGTGTACAGTGTCTTCTAGCTCTTGATTAAATATCACATTGTAAAAGCAGTCATGTCATGTCTGTGTGCCGTGGAGGTTCAGAGATGCTAAAGATTTCACGTGCCAAACCTGTTACATAGATGGGTTCAGAGATGGTTCTGGTGTGTTTTGTATACACACTGCCTGGGCTCTGTAACATGGACCTGCTGCATCACTACAGAAAAGCTTAAAGAGGGAATCCTGCTTCCCAGCCTTGTTAGTTTTGCTGCCAGGCAGGAGAAAGGTTGTCAAGCAGCACAATATGTCTTTTCAGCTTTTGAACCTAAAAGGAGAGCCTTATGTCTGTGTGCACCACACACCATTTATTTCATAAAATAGAAAATTTTACAAACAACATAATGGAACATGAAGGATCATTAAAGAGTAAGAAATACAGGAGCTGCTAAACTTAATACAGCATTCTTCAGGGATAATTACTACAGGACTACAGAGCAGCCAGTACCAGTTGTTTTCTGGCAAAACATTGGGGATCTCCCTCTAGATTGTCTGCTTTGTTTTCTCTTCCTGCCCTCTTTAACCAGCAGGAGACCTAGGACTTCTCAGTTCCTCCTCCCTCATCCAGTGTACTCATCTCCTCTTCCAAGGGACATGGAGCCCCTCTGAAATGGTTTTCCAACACAGTTCCCACCTCCTTCTTTATCCCAAATATCTTTACCTCTTCAGCTGGACAGCTCTGATGCATGATGCTGAGACGTAACCAGATCAGTGGTATTGGAATTGTTTGTGTGATATTGTAAGGATTTGTGTGTGGCTAAGAGTGTTACAAGGGTGAGAGTCCCATGTTTTGTTACTATGCTTTTAGGGTGTAGATAAGAAAGTTTTCCTCTGATTCGAGGGCTTTAGCATCAGTGCATAAACATTGAGCTTTCCCCTGATCACAGTTGTTTAAACACTTAACATGATACATTAAAATAGATACGCTGTTCCTATTCAAAATTGGGAGTTATGTAAATGACAACAAATGTTCAAAGTATAAAAGGAAAGAAAACAACCAAGTTTTAAGGCCTTCTCTCATAGGAAAACCTAATTCTGTTGCGTTTTATTGTGCTAGAAATCTGTCCCTGTCAGAGCAACATACACAAACATTTCAATCTGATTAACTCAATATAATCAAAATAATGGAAGTAAAATTAAAACTTACTTCATACTGCAAGCCTAAAACTGGGGGAGAACTTCACTTTATATTTGCCTGTATAAAGTACTGTGATCTAGAGAGAATATCAGGATATTCCATGATTCTGTGAGGACTGTGAATGTTTCTGAGACCAGATTGTGCACCCTGATGGAAGCAGTCCTGCAGTATCTCTGCCCAGGCAATTCAGTTCACTCCTGGTGCTGCTTTGGGGCCGTGTCTGCTGCTCAGCCACGTTGCATCCATACCTACAGAGCTGCCTGTTGGTTGGCCTCAGGTTCCTCTCTGGGATGCACCAGCTCAGAGTCACACAGTGGGTCAGCTTGGAGGGGACCACAGTGGCCCATCTGGTCCAACCTCCCTGTTCATGCAGAGCACAAGGCCCAGGATTGCATCCAGGTGGTTCTGGAATATCTCCAGTGAGGGGAACCCCACAACTTCTCTGGGCAATCTGTTCACTCTTTGGTCACTGCACAGGAAAGAAGTTCTTCCTCATGTTCAGGTGTTCAGGTGGAACTTCCTGGGCATCAATTCCTGTTATCCCTTGTCCTGTTGCTCAGCACCACCGAGCAGAGCCTGGCTCTGTTCCACCCTCTTGACATCCTCCTTTCTTTCCCTGCATGAGGATTCCTGGACACATCCATGACAGGATGGTTTGCTAAAATATCCACCTGGATGTGCATCATGCCAAGGCTGTCACCCCCTGCCCTGGCCACCCTTCTAACCCTGTCCCAACAGACTCAACACCCTCAGACACACCCTTTGGTCATGCAATGCATGTGCTTGTGTTTCCTGCTATAAACCCCTACAATGGGCTGCATCACAGTGATCTCTTACTCCAAACACTTCAAATGCAAAAGATCAAAATGGGATCCAGAGCCTGTTGCACCCAATAGCACATGGAGTGGGTCAGTGCATGCAAACACTGAGCAGACTGGACAAAAACCAGTTGGATAACCCCCAGATGAGCAGCCAGGCAAGCAGGAGTCACTGTAGGCTGAGGCCAGAGCTTTCAAACAGAAAGCTGCTGCTCACTGAGTGCCTGTGTTTAAAGATGCTTTAAGCTTTTCTTGCTGTTTTGACTTTTTCAGAACCTGAGGCGGGAGAGGTGTCCCCCCCAGTGGGAGCTGGTGTGAACAGCAACAGCTGGACCTTTAAATTTGGACCGGGCAATTCCAAACAAGGTGGTCCTGGTGAGTTGCCAGACAAATTCATTATCCCAGGATCTCCTGCAATCATCTCCATCCGGCAGGAGCCACCAAACAGCCAAATTGACAAAAGTGACTTCATAACCTTTGGCAAGAAAGAAGAGACCAAGAAAAAGAAGAAAAAGAAGAAGGGAAACAAGACTCAGGAGAAAAAAGAAAAGGGCAACAGCACCACTGAGAACAGTGACCAGTGAGGGAGTTATACTGAAAAAAAACCCTCTTAGCCAGTTTTTGTAATAATGGCAGATTTCTCCTATGTAGCAAATCCCAACTTCTTCCTACTGTTAACAAATTTTCCTGTATGTACAGACTTGAGAAAATCAGCAGGAAATTCAGTGTCTGTCTAAATTGCTTAACAGGTTTTGTCTTAAAAGCTTTATTAAGTCTGGTGTTAACTCTTTTTCTCCACTCTGGCTTGTTTTCAGAATCTAAAAAGCAGACACAAGTTTCCTTTCTCCTACGCCGAAAAGGAGAATCTTCACAGTACAGCCAGTGAGAGGTTGGACTCTGCACTGTGGTTCCTGTGCTCCTGTCTTGATGACACTTACAGGACAGGTTTAAAAGTTTTAATGTTGTGCACCCTCTATCTGATTGGAATTATTTGTGTGCAGATGTCAGCTAGGTGATAATGAGATCAGATTATAAAATGCAAGAGCTGGTAAATATGCAACAGAGGAAACACCTAATGAACAAAAATGTTCAAAGATGTTCAGGCTGGGGAGAAAATGTCTGAAAGGAGATGAGCAGACTTGTCAAATCCTGAGAAGTCACTGTGTGGAAATACTGACTCCTATACATGACGTATTGTACACACTGCTTCAAATGAAACCTCACATTTACAGCTCTTTAAGACACCATAAATTATATCTCTTTACCAAGCAAGCCATTGGAAAAATTGTCCCTTAAAGCCCTGCATTACCCTGGTAAGGCTAGCCCTCAGAGAGTAAGAGGGGCTGGGCTGACATCCCAGGAATGTAACTGTGATGCTGTGTGTCCCTATTTCCACATTATTTTGCACATTATGTCTCTGAGAAGGTCAGAGTTTTTCCACGACACTTATGCAAAAGAGAGAAAAAAAGTAACATTAACTATGCTATTTGTTATTTGAGATATTTATTTATAAAGAAATATAGCTGTAAATGTTAAAGAAATACGATGCCCTTTAACCCAAACAGAAGTCAATCTAGAGCCATTATAAATTACAATTGCTGCTATTAAAGTGCTTTAGAAAAATTGCCTGAAACATCTGTATTATATCGGCCACTTGCCAATAACAGCTTTATTCTGTCGGGTGACTTGGGGGCTGCCTCTTGCATGTATTAATAAATACAAGAATTTCTTCTCTTTTTTTTTGCATTACTCTGCACTTTGAATACACCTTTGCAAACAAACTGTCCTGATATGAAGGAAGCAAACTCCTCACACAAATGGATTTACTGACCTGCTAGCTCTGTGCAGTACCTTGGTGTTACCTCCCACACGACCTTTTCTGATTTTAGTTTTACTTTTCTATGAGATTATGACTTTCTGACCCTACTAACACTCCTTATGTAAAATTCAAGTACTGTATGTATGCTGTATGCTCTTATAAGAATCCTGAAATATTTATTCTGTGCTTGTGTATGTGAATGTCAATGCAACTATTATTAGAGTGGACTTTAAGCTTTACCGTTGAATGTAAATTCATTATTTCTTTTTTGTACACTTGTGAAAAAGTGGAGTAGTGTTAATTTTTTAAGCCACTGTTGATTATCAGTTCTTTTTGTGTATGAAACACAAGTAAAATATCTTTCTTAAACCAAGCCATGCATGCATTTTGGGATTTATTGGTAAGAATCTGTGAAGCTGAAGTTCTGTGAATTACTAAACCTAAGGGTGTAAATGGAGTATTGAATGTGGTTGAGGATGTTGATATAAAACCAATACATGTATTTTTAAATAGAATATAGCTGATGAGGGAATACCAAGGAGTTTTCTACATTATTGTACATTCACAGAATAAAGCTCAAGTGTCGTGTTAATTGGAACTGTGTAAGAAACTACATAGCTCTGAAATTTCTAAAGGCCCTTTAATCTAGGATCAAAGAGAACAACTGGATTTCTTGAGACATGTCCTGGATGTTTTAAGTTTCCAAACTGCTGACAGTTCAGAATAGAACAATTCCTATTCATTTTTAAAAACCTGCAGCAAATCTTAAAACATCACAGCAAAGCTCCAATAAAAGAATTCATATCTCAAAGCATGAACCACCAATGGCCTCATGTGGTCTATTTAGAATTTTCTTTTGTTACCAGTCTTGTTTTACTGGCAATAAAAAGGTGCTACTTGAGAAAGAGAATCCTTGATTCACTTTTAAAGGCTAGACAAGACAAAAAAACCTTAAGCTTTGGGGAGGGAACTCTTCTTTTATGCAAATGTGCTATGCAAGTACATTTAAATGTGGGTTTTTTTTTATTTGGTGACTGATCCAACAGCTCCCAAAATGTTCATCAACTGTAGTTACAGTGGTAGCTTAAACACACAGCAGAATACTGTTGTTTTGTATTCATCATAAAATAGCTCTCTCAATGCCTCTAGCAAAAATTCAGCACAAAGATTTAATTCTTACTGGAATCTTCTGCACTTGATTATTTTTAGATTTTAATTGAATATTGGTTTTTCTTTTGAGTGCTTGCATTTTCCCCTATGCAAGCCAGTTCTGATTCATTCATTTTTCATCAGTGGCCATACACAGCTGGTTTTCCAAGACTTAAATCTATTAGAATGAACCAAGAGCTGCAGTATAATTCCAAATTGCTGGTTTTAACACAAAATTACATTTACCAATGCTGCCTTTGTTGCAGGTGCTTACTGTATGTTTCCGTGCCTTGGGAGACAAAACATAATCTGAAGATAATCATTCCAGCATGATTATCAATGATGATAATCATTCCAGTATGGAGAGCTGAGACAACAGAGAAAAACTCTCAAAGGAGAGGAGGAGCTCCTGCTGGAATTGTTTGAAAAGAGGCTGCACTAGGAGGTTATACATCCCACACATTCACTGTGTTTTCAGAAGATTGAATCAGGCACCTCACCAGATTTTATTAAGATTTTTCCGTATTTGAACCCTCTAGGACAACTGGAATGCTGAGATGTCTACAGTGAAATTTGGCTATTTTATAACTAATATACAGATTATACCATAGACCTCCTTAATTTTGGGTGTCCAGGAGGAGGAGAAGCCCTTGGCAAGAAGGATGTTTGGAGGACCAGGAGTGGGTGGGGGCAGAATCTGCACATTCCACCACAGTTTAAGGGTTACTGTTTTAACACCACACAACAATGGAAATTGAGAACTGGAGGTGGTCAATAACAGCACAAATTAAGGAAAAAAAAATCTTTAATCCTCCTGCTGACAATGAAATGAGCACGGCCAAATACACCGCAGAGTTTGCTAACAAGGAAATTACAGTTTTGGGGCCTTTTACCACTTGAACAATTTATGTCTTTCAGAATCCATATATACTTTCTGTGAGCATATTGTCTTTGGAAGTCTGGTTTCTATGCATACAAGATCAGTGATGAAAACTCTTGGGCTTTTATAACAATAAACCTGAGCTATGTTGTATATTAATTACATCCTGTCATTAAACAAGTATCTCATTTTACATTAGGCTTCTAAGACTTAGTTTTGTGCAGTTTCTTTCTGCTCAGCACATGGGGCATTGCACATCATACGAGGGGACCTGATTAAAAATATATCAATCATCTCCAATCAGGGGAAGAACACAGAACCCAAAATGCATTTCCCAAGTTTCAGATATGAAGGTCAGTCATGAAATTAATTGCAGGTAGTTTTGATACCTTTTAGAAGCTTCTTTCATTTCTGCTTCTACTTCACTCATTCAAGACCTGCTTGTGTCAACAACTGGGTAAAATAAACCAGGTACAATTTTCCTTCCAAATCCAATTCTCCCCTAGCAGCAGTGTTGTGGATCTTGTGTAAGAAAAATATTAAGGAAGGAGCTGAACCATTTTCTTCATTTGAGTACCGAAGAATGAGCAGGGTCCTCATTTTTGCTGTTATTTGATTGCTCAGAAACCACTGATTGTTCCTCGACAGACACCTTTTTAAGACAGTGCCAAGAGTCCTGTGTTCTGTTAGGGCTCCTGTAAATATGCAGAAATCTCACTTTAATCAAAAGTTTGGCTTTGGTAAGTGAGTGTACCCTGAAGTCCTTTGTTTTCTTCCTTTACAAGCCTCTGAAGGAGAAAAGAGTGAACAGCTGAGCAATGTTTTGATATCACACATAGCTGGATCTGCATGAAGCAAATGGAGACTCTGGGAAATAGAGCTGAGGGCTCCAAGCACAGCAGTAACAAATCGTGGGTGTGAAGGGCTTCATGTGGTGGCTGGAATCATATCAGAAGCTGTATTAGGTTCACACATGCCTGAGTGGTTGGCTCGGCTGCACCAAATCTGAGCAGGCAGAGAATGCACAGCACAGCTCTGACAGAATAAATGCTTTATCACATTGAACTGACCTTGTGCAGCTTCAACCAGCATGCTATGGAATCGATATTGATAGCATATACATTAATTTTCCATTAGCTCTGGATATGGGGATGGTGTACTCTCTCCTCCTCTGGGTTCATTCTCCTCTCTGTGGATCCCTGGAGGATCCAGTGTCACTGCTCTGCATTTCCAGGGTGGGAGGGGGGTGTATCCAATCATTTCCAGAGAAAGGCAACCCTACCCTGGGCTCATCCCAGAGTGTGGCCATCAAGGGAGGGGATTCTGCCCCTGTGCCCTGCTCAGGTGAGACCCCACCTGCAGAGCTGCCCCAGCCCCAGGGCCCAGCACAGGAAGGAGCTGGAGCTGCTGGAGCCAGGCCAGAGGAGGCACCAGGATGAACAGAGGGATGGAGCAGCTCTGCTGGCAGGAAAGGCTGGGAGAGCTGGGATTGTTCACCTGGAGAGGAGAAGCTTTGGGCTGAGCTCAGTGTGGCCTTCCAGGACCTGAAGGGAGCTGACAAGGAAGATGAGGAGAGACAATTTACAAGGGCCTGGAGGGACAGGACAATAGAAATGGCTTCAAACTAAGAGATTGTCAGTTTAGATTATATGTTAGGAAAAAATCTTTCCCTGTGAGGGTGGGGATGCCCTGGATGGGACTTAGAGCAACTTGGTCTAGTGGAATGTGTCCCTGCCCATAACAGAAGGGTGGAACTAGATCATATTTAAGGTCCCTTCCAACCCAATCCATTCGATATATATTCTATACATAAAAATCTGGGACATGGTTGTGTTGTTGTACAGAATACTTCAATACCCATTGTCAGTGATAACACTGCTTAGGTATCATGAAAACCTGATTTTTCAAAATGATTCTACTGTGGTGACATTAGGCACCTGCTTCTACAACATTTGTAGTTCAGGTGCCTTAGGCTGACTTAGAGAACTAATGAATGAAATCCTTCAGCATGAAGTACCACAGAATTATCTCTGCCACATGGTGAGCAGAGCATATTTTACACTGCACCATGAATTCCCTTTCATATCCCAGGACAGCCTCCATGAAATCACTCTGACACAGGTATTAACATCAAAAGATGACAGAGATGTGGTGAAGTAAACATCTCTCAGAACGCCACACAGCTTGAAAATATAAAAAATGTTTGCCTGCCAGTGGTGCCCAGAGCTGTGTCACTGCTGTCTGCAAAAAGACAGCAAGTGACTCATCCACATTTAGGACCTGATGTCTGAAGCATATTACAAAACAGACATGCTAGGCTTGAAAACTAGATTTTAAAACCTTGACAGAGGGTCGGAAATGCTAAGCTGGCCTTCATACCAAGCAGCCCTAAGTCCGTGTCACTCCCATTCCTCAACTTCCTTGTTCCTTCATTATAGAGGGGGGACTTGTGAGAAGCAGGAACCCTGAAGAGATAATCCCATTTATGCTGCCAGGTGGGAAATGTTATCCTCCAGGCACACCATGGCAACAGGCACATAAATGAGTGTTGGGCACACCTATGGGACACAGTGTTGGGTAAAGAGTGACCATGTCACCAAGGTGCCTTCCCAGCAGGAGTCACACCTGAACCTGAACCAATCGTGAGAGCCTGAAGGGCTCCCTGGGAGCTCAGCAGTGGGTGGTGCATCAGTGCCAGGGTGTTACATTTGATTTCAGGCTTCAGCACTGAGATGGGGTAGCTTTAGAGCTGGCCCTGGCAGCCCCATTCCAGCTCCTTTGGCAATATTTTATGGACACCTCGAGTGTCTTGGCACCACTTGAGCTGCACTGAGGAGAATTAGAAAGTTCTTGCCCATTAATTACAGGAATGGCTCTGCACAACAAGGCTGACAAGATGTAGTAATTGTTAACACACATCAATCACAGCCATCCTAGACTTTTAATCCTGCAATAGTTTTCCTGTTATATAAATCCTTCTGCTTTTCTGCGGCTCAGATTCTACTTAATGCAGACTCAGTGGGAGCAATATGTGTGGTTCTGGGGGAAGCTAGAATGGAAATATCCTAACTAAGCCCACAGTGTGTCTTAGCTTTGACTGAGGGAGGCATGAATCACTCTCTACCATGAAGAACTTCCTTCTGTAGGTGTTTAAAGAATCCTGCCTGAAGTCTCTCAGGTGTGGAGTGATGTGCTGAGCAATTACAAATCAAATCAACTCTGTACCCCAGGACTTAAGGCCTTCCACACATTCCCCACTGTTAAAACCTTTACTGACTGAGGTCCAACTTCCTCGTCATCACCTGTGATGCAAACAGCCTTAGGCTCAGTGAGGACCCAGGATCTTGGCCTGTGGGCTGGCACAAGAGGCTCAGGACCTCTCTAGAGCAGCCTTTTCACCCTGGCTTGTCCTGGATGCTCTGAACCCCAGCTGTGAGAGGTTTCATCCAGCACTGGGGCCACATGGTGACAGGATAAGGGGCTTAACTTTGCTGAACTTGCTCTCACCTTTCACCTTCAGTGCAGAAGTTTCCTGAGGTGTATGCTAGATAAGAGACAAGCCTAAAATAATGAAAAATCTAGCCTAAAATCTGCTTGTCTTCTTACATGCTTAAAAGGGGATTATGCAACACTTAGGTACTGACATTTGAGGAAATGATCCACAAAGCTCCTGATGGGTGTTTACACAATAAAGAGGATCTGCCAAACCTCAAGGGTGTGTAAATTGTGTTGTCCAGCTACTTGTAGACTCAGAAAGTACTTTGTACAAATATAAGCAGCCACCAAGCATCACAAAAGCTACCTTAATCTTTCCAAAGCCACATGTAACAATCTCCTGTTAATCTACTTTAGTGCAGTCACAATATAAACACAATCCTGAAGATGAGCTGCATCTTACCCTGAAGGGTGGCTGCACTGAAAATGGCAGGCACAAGTACCTCCTTCTGTTCTCAAGGAACAAAAAGGTGAAACCAGTTTTATTTTATCCTCAGGCTCCCTTCATATGCACAAGAGTAGGTCTCAGCTGGCCACATTGAGTCAGATTCTGACCAGCAGCATGAGCAAAGAGATATTTATTAGCTAGAAAGTGATAAAAGGGTTATGTGGCTGAATTCTTTCACAACATTAGAAGGTACCAGAGATTCAAAGTGTGACAGGTCAGTCCAGGTCACTAAATGCACTTACTTCCAGTCATAGGGAGTGGCTGGTCTGCTCACAGAGCTCACTAATGGCCCCCTGGGTCAGGCAGGCTTTCACAAATGCACAGCCCATATCATCCTTAAAGCTGTCAAATATGCTGTTGGGCTCATGGCAGGAACTGCTGACCTGTGAATTATATTGACACATTTTTTTGGTATCTAAGACAAAAATTAAAATTCCTATGAAGCGTCTTAGTTTTGGCCCTTATTGTGCCATGCTGGGCCCCTCTGTGAACCTGTCAGGCCATGTAGGTTCATTCATTAATATGCACACAGGCTCCTGCAAGGCAGCCTGGAAGTAACAGGATATTGCAGTGCTATAATGCCAAAGCCTTCACAGCCTGATCAATATTGATGGTGTAGTTAGTTCTGCATTGATTAACTTCCAGAGCCAAACCCCTATAAGCAAGTGAGTTCTGTGGTGAAGCATGGCTGCCACCGTGGCTGCCAGAGCTCTGCAGCTGTGTGAGATAATAAATAGGTCACAGGCAAGCTGCAGGTGTGTGTGCAGCCCAGATGTGCAATGAGCACTTACAGGAGGGCTGCACACCCCTCAGGGTAATTTATGTTGTCCTTCCCCTGCACAGAGGTTTGTATTAAAATCTCTCAAACCCCAGGGGCATTTATCCACGCTCCCTGACCTCAGTGTGTAAGGACATGTGTACACTGCACCATAAATGTTTATATTGCTGGCTGTAGGTGCCAGTGGGCTTTGGGCTGCTGGTACCTGCTCCTTGTAAAGGCATGGGGCTGGCTCCAAAATCCATATATGCAGCTAATCAATGATGGAATTATGGTGGCAAATGGGATAGATGACCTGATGTTTACCCACCCACAGGGCAAATAATGATTTGGTTCTTCCCATCCTGAAAGACCCCAAGTTTCTTCCTGCCTGTGCAGCTGGGTGAGGTCGTTTCCTCTGCTCTGCTAAGTTAGCTCAACCACGAGTCCTGTGGCCTTTTTTAAATGCATGGAGGAAGCTATATCTTCCTGTGGTTTCTGTGTATTTCCTTCTCCTCCCCTGCTCCAGCACCCCTAAAGGGCAGAACTGGGCATATTCAGCAAGACTGGATTTCTGCCCAAGTCTAGACACACATTTAAAATTAAAATCTGTCCAAATACTTCCTGTCTAAGCCTATCATGTCAGCTTCTCTTGTGCTCTCCTACTCACCCACCTATCCCAAATTCTGTTCCAGAAAACTCATTAAAATGCTTTGAAATGCCATGTCCCTCCTTCCTGGCAGCAGATGGCTCATGGATCTTTAGCTCTTTGTAAATTTGAGTGGCCTGTGGCTGACACAAAACAATTCCAATACCCCCAAACTCCACTAACCAGTGTCCCAATCCTTCCCTAGCAACACTTACACATCCAGGACAATCCCAGCTGACATGCTCAGCATAAGCTCCCATGGATTCATTCAGTGACTGGTCCAAAGCCCTTTTCAATCCAAGGCTGTTATGGATATGCTTCCTCTAGTCAGACACATGACCTACATTCTTGATCATGTAAGATAATGCCTTTGGATGTTGTAAAGTAGATGTGTCTCAGTTGCTCTCCACCTTCCAAACCAGTTGAGCTTAGTCTGTGTGATTGACCTAAGTGTCTCATTTCTGATAGTTTGTGCCATCTGCATGTTTTTCCTTAAATAGTTTTGTATCTTCTTATACATTATTCATTTAGCAGCATTTGGTGAAGAAGAAATCCCCTGAGGAGGTACAGAAGATTCCAAAAATTCACACTGGTCGTGTTCTAGCTGTTGTAAGATATTTTGTAGCCAGAATCTTTCAGTGACCCTTGTGGGTACCATCCAACTCAGGATATTCAATGATTCTTTGATTACAGCTTTATTATGTGTCATCACTGTTGTGGAAAACTAAGGTACAGAAATTGATTGGGTTTTTTGTGAACACACTTTTCTATATAAATCAGGCCAATGAGTAATTAAAAATTGTATTGCACTTACTTGACAAGACCCATTTTTCATAAAACTGTGGGTTTGCTTTTTACTGTTTATTTAGCATTCCTGGATTTTCTTTTTTATTTCTGACACAAATTTCAGGCTCTTTGCCCACTAATTTAGCAAAGTGGCTCAGTCCCTTTCACAGGTCTCTCTCCAGAGTTCCAAGAGGTGTTAAAAATATTCAGTCACTGAAGGGACCTGAGCCAATTCTTGTATTGTACTTGAACTAAGATAAAGAATCATAGAACAGAATTACAGAATGGTTTGGTTTGGAAGGGACCTTAAAGATCATCCAGTTCCAAATCCCTGCCATGGGCAAGGACACCTTCCACTGTCCCAGGCTGCTCCAAGCCCCATTGTCCAGCCTGGCCTTGGGCACTGCCAGGGATCCAGGGGCAGCCACAGCTTCTCTGGGCACCCTGTGCCAGGGCCTGCCCACCCTCCCAGGGAGGAATTCTTCCATATATCTAACATAAATCTCCCCATTTTCAGTTTGAACCCACTATTTTTTGTCAGGTCCTGATGAATTGTCTTCTCTGGATTCTTTGTAGGCCCCTTCTGACACTGGGTAGCTGCTATAAGGTTTCCATGCATGCTTGTCTTCTCCAGACTGAGCAGCCCCAACTTTCTCAGCCTGTCATCACACCAAAGGTCTATTTTATACTTAACAAAGAAGAACAACCATTTTAGATTAAGCCTATGGGCCAATACTTTGATAAAATAACAATCACTACTGAAAATCCATGCACAGCACATAAGAAACCTGTTCAGAAATGTTCTCATTTCTTGCAGTCATTTTTGGCAGATACTTATCTAGCAATTTCTCATTCCCTTCAATGTTCCCACAGCTTCTCAGGGCCTGTTTCTTATCTCACAAAAGTCACCCTTTTATTAACAGTGTACTGAAGCTTGGACTCTGATGAAATCTTTTACTTGGGCCACAGTGACGTGTAATAATCAAAATAATCCCACTGCCAACTGCAGTTTAGTGCAGGATAGGGAAATGTCACAAATCTAATTGTCAAGGCCATGTACATGCTGCAACAAACAGTCCTAAAACCTACTTTCAAGCAGCTCATTCCAGAGTTCCCTGGTGCAAAAGACTAGAAATTTTGCAGTGGTTCCTTTTTCAATTGCTCACATAATCAGCACAGTTCATCTGAACTCTTTCTTTAATATGAAATTGCATACATGACACAATTTCTCTTTTTTTTCTCTAGAGCCCTGATTGTCCCATTCTCAGAAAATAGTCTCAGAGAAAGTGTCAAAAATCATTAGAAAAGAATTGGAGCTTTTGGCATGTGAAAAAATGTGGGAGAGGGTTGTAGATAAAGGAGCTTTTTTGTAAAAATGAAAGAGTTAAAGGCATTGATTTTTGAACTATGAATGTTTCATTTCACCATTTTCAGCTCTGTAAGATGTGGCAGTTCACATTTCTCTGGCTGACTGGCACCTTAGGACAACCTCCTCAAAATGGAGACACGCTGTCAAATTCGTCTTCTGTGTGACAAGGACAAGCAGGAAATAACAGAAATAAAACAGGAATTGGATCATGCAGTGGGCAAATGGCACAAGGTCTTTCATCAACCTCTAGTTTTTAACAGTAATGAAATGTAGCATGTCACAATAAAAGCTGGGGGCAAGTTTGTCTTTGCTGGCATGTTTTGGGAAAAGTGGATTATTACATATGCTTCTTTTTTCTGTCAGTAAAAGACATTTTCTGCTGCAGCTGCATGGCTGGGCTTCTTCCTCAAATACATCCAACAAGGTCACTGTGACAGCTCATTTCCCCTGCCAATATGAGATTATCATGACTTACTGTGAATATGGGTAAGAAAAAGCTCATGTAGACTCAAGGCATTAGCTGGAACTATTTCTTTTCCACCCAAACAATGTTAATAATAAAAGGTTTGTTCTTTGGATGTGCTTGGGCAGTGACCAGATCCTACAAGAAGTGGTGTTACTGCTGTTAGAGCAATTGTCCAGAACTGGCAATTTTTGGCATCTGTCTGCTTAAGAAGTCCTGAAGACTGAGTTGGGCCTAATGAAACCATATCCTTACAAGTGGAAAAGTATTCAAAGTTTCCTTGTTGCATTGGAGGAGATGCTCTCTCACTTGTTAGGAGAGCTGGCCTTTTCTGATCTTTGTGCCTTTTTATTCTAATTCACTTTTTCTCAGTATTGACTCAGAGGACTGTTATCAATAAAGCATCAGCTCTCTGATGCAGAAAAAATCAAGTAGTATTTGGTGTTAGTTATGATTCTTATTATGCAAAGTTTATTTCCTTCAAGAAATCTGTTGTTTTCTTTCCCTGTGAAAATTTTTAGGAAGGCATTTCTAAGATGGGACCTCACATAACTGGATGTTGTTATAAATGCTGGCTTTTGAGCTCTTTTTTCCTGAACAGTACCAGGTAAGAAAATCTTAGCTGTTTTTGAAGACTCAGTCTAAAAGAAAATCCCTTGTTTTCAAATATGTGAAATGTGATCCATGTTTTCTTAGTCCCCAGTGTTGCAAACTGTCATAAACAGTTTTACTCCAAATCACAAGTATGAAATTATGCTGTTGAAGTCTTAGCAGACTTTCCAGATGAGGCTCTTTGTTCTTTTCTTTAACAGTCTTGTTTAATCTCTGCTGAACTTTTTATGCTCCTTTTTAAAGTAAACATAGAAGTCTCACTGAAAAACAAATAGAGTAAGAGCCACGAATTCAAATAGAACAGCTTGAGGAATGAAGTTCTTTAAATTGTAAATAAGGCTACAGTTTCTTCATTAGTATAATGAGTACTTATATTTTTGGACAAGGCACTTGAGACTGACAGCTCTTTCTAGAGAAGATGAGGCTTTCAAATTATTCTGTAGCCAGATTGGAAACCTGTTGTTCCCTGGAAGTAGGAACTCCATAGGCACGATAATTAATACACTTTGTTTTGAATTCGAACACAAGGACCTTCATAATCCACAACTATCAAACAGTGGATAAGCATTTTTGTACCTGATGTCCCAGTAAAAGTAATAATGGCACCACCAGGGACAGGTAACAGGCTTTATATGAATTGTGTCAGGTTGCAATCCTTCCTACAAGAACCTCGTGTGAACTTCAGCTGGGGTCTTCAGCTAAACACACAATTTAAACATGGGAGAGCAGTGAAGGCCTTGAAACATTTGAAGCAGAGTCCCCAGCAATAAACTGATCATTGCTGATCAGACACTGGTGATTAAACACACCCTGAAAAACTGGGAAAGGGCTGGTGTTGCTGTGAGGTGCTGGTGGGGGCAGCAAGGGCAGCAGCTTATCAAGGGATTAAAAAAGAAAAAAACACCCACATAAATGCTAGCACCAACCAAGAAACAAGTCACAGGCCAAGACACATTTAGTAGCCTGGGGTAGTAACACCCCCAGCACGCTGCAGTGAACAAGGGAATGGCTTAGAACTGTCTAGAAAATGAAACACTTATGAAAGGAGAAAACATTGAATTTGTGGGTTGTGAAGAAAGGGGGAATTATTTCTCACAACTGATCACCTTCACCTCATGGACTGAGATCACCAAGAACTGAATCTCTTGGCCCTGCCTATATGACACCCTCTCCATGGCACTGACCACTTACTGCTAAATTAGAATAAGGTTGTTAAAATAACCTATGTGACTATGTGGTGATGGTTATTAATAGCAAGTACCAACAAACATTCATTGTGTGTATTGTTAATATCTAACAAACCAAGTGGACTTGATTTTTAGAGTTTAAAGCTGCCTTTGTTTATCTGCCCTCTAAATGTTCCTATGGCAGCAGTCTCCTTTTCTCTAACTAGTACAGCTGTAGTCAGTTACAACATGGTAAGGGATCTACTAAGGAATTTTATTCTCATTAGAGAAGGAATAAAATATCTCATATGTAATATTATACCTAGTGTTTATGTATTTCATGTTACATAGGAGAAATGGGAAATGTGTGGGCAAGATTTACAAAGTCTAGTGAGACTCATCTCACCTAATCTGAGAAGTCTGCATCACAGTTATCTGCAGCTGATCTAATCTTTAAGTCTCCTTTCATATCCATTGGAGGGAAATAAATTCTTCTGAAATTCTAGTCATTTGTCCTATCTCTGAGGGAGATGAGGTGACCCTTGAAAGGCCTATTTCTGTCTCTTTGTCGAGAGAGCCCAGACAATGAACTCCAAGGTGACAGTCTGCACCACGAACATCTCCATTTTGACAGGGGAATCTCACCCTTTGGCTATTAGGGATGTCTGCTCCTGGAAGCTTGTCTAGCCAGAGGTTCCTCTTCTGTCTCTTCACAGGGCAAAGCTACTAAAATATTGATTTAGACATAGAAAGAAAGCCCAGCAAAATTACTTCTTGTTATTTCTAATCTGCTTCAAGCAGTTCAGTTTTTGGAGTCAAGTAGATATTGATTAGTCATTAATAAGTCCTGAGTGAATAAGTTAAATGACTCGTGGTATTTTTTTCCCCTGGTTAAATTGTTCCCAGTCTCCCTTCTCCCCAAGTTTAGCCACACCCTGCTCTGCTCCCCAGTTTGAATCCCATCAGATTATTGTTTGAGTCTGGAAGGAATGCAGTTTTCTAGGTTGATGACAATATTAACGGGCTATCAGGCAAATCAAATGGGGTTGATTTTTAGAATTTAAAACTTCTCTTGTTTCTTTGTCTTCCTAATTCTAAAACTAGAAACATTCTGGGGAGCAAGGCATGATGACAACACAATTTATATGGGGTAAAGGAAGAGGATGACTAATGGAATTAAATCCAGGCTCTTCTAGAGGTCACTATCTCATAATGTAGGACACGTAGGCACAGAAAGAGGCAGAGCTGGAGAATTGGTTGTGGGGATTCAGGGAACAATGGAAAAGGCAGAAATGGGGCAGTATGACTCCTGAGTCCAAAATTTCCTTTTCTCATGGCTGAAAAACAATTCCTGACTGATCAGGCTGGACCTCAACAGATGCAGACATAGACAATTGCAGTGGAGAAGACCTGTAATTGTTCTGATCCCTAGAACAGGGGGATCCTTGTGCTACTCCTTCCCCAGGATCTTTTGGGGATTTGCTGTGAGCCCAACACCACCCTAAACTCTTCTAAGCTGCTGCACCCAAGGCTTTATGCCACAGAAGATGATTTGGGAAGCAGTGGCAAAAAGGACCACTACAACTGGCCACAAAATGCACAAAAGACAAAAAATACACTAAAAGGAAAAATATTTGCCACCAATTTCAAGCCTGTTGAAAGAAGATAATACAGCAGTGCAGGAGTGTACCTGTGATGGTGGCTGCTCTGGGGAGCTTTGCTCAGAGCACGTGTGCTTGCATTGGCACTAAAATAGCTCCCAGACAGAGGAAGAAATAAATTTAAAGTGACAGCTGCTCGAATTCAAGGTCTGGTAAAGACTCTAGGGATGTATTCTTCTACAGACTGCAGACAGATTAAAGGCATGGAACAAACACAAGAGGTTTGCACCGGCTGCATGTTGCTGACTCAATGGAAAAAGAAGTTGTACCCCTTTTGCCTGTGTTCCAACACCACCACCATCTCCCTAACCTGTAGGACAGATTAGGAACATGGTTCAAGGTGCCTCCATTGGCTTTAAATCTGAATTATGGTAAGCACGATATGAAGGTACAGGTAGTAAAAGACAAAAAATACTGTAGAATATTTTCTGCCCCGTTCTCTTTTCTGCTCTGTATCACCAGGCTTTGGATTCCCTGAGCAATTCCAGCTCCTGGAGCAGAGTGTCCCAGTCTGCCTTTCCCAGGACTCCTGAGGCAGATCCACTGTGGCCTGTGCAGATCTTGGCATGTTCTTCTCATCTTATCATGCAAATACTCTGGAATGTGGCTCTGTTATTATGTGAGAATGAAGAGAACACATCCCAACCTGTTCCGCCCTTATTCCTGAGACTCTGCTGGTTTTCTCTGGATTAATAAGTTTCAAATACTAGGTGAAAGTGGAAAACTTTGGGTTGGAACTAAGTGATTGTTCCTCAATGTAATAAAGAGACTGGCAGTTGGCTACCTGGCTGGTCCAGCATTAAAAAGCAATCCTTTCCTACCTAGGCCCAGAGGAAAAGACAAAATCATTAAAGAGATTTCTTTGGTTTGGGTTTTTTTTTGGTTTTTTTTTGTTGCTGGTTGGGGTCTTTGTAGTTTGTTGTTGG
The DNA here is from genome assembly GCA_024734555.1 of Trochalopteron elliotii. Lineage (NCBI taxonomy): Eukaryota > Metazoa > Chordata > Aves > Passeriformes > Leiothrichidae > Trochalopteron > Trochalopteron elliotii. The sequence goes on from JANPWX010017044.1 coordinate 92,787, forward strand.
TTTTTTTTGTTGTTCTTTTTTTGCTGTTGCTGTTTTGGGTGTTTTACAGCAGTAGGGCAAAAGCATTTTTATTTCCTTTGCTTCTTCTGGAAATCTGAGACTTTTGAAAGCACCTGATGGGGTACACTTCTTCTCACAAGCTTAAAATAATGGAGACAGATAAAATTCTGGGCTCCTCAGTCATTCACTGCTGCAGCAATTCAACTGGTTTATATTTGGGCCAGTTGTTCTAGAATGTTTTATTCACCTTTGGTTCAGGTTGCTTCACTTTGTAGTTCTTGGGATTTGGGTTTTGTTTGGTTTTTATTTTGATAGATTTGTTTTATGATAAGTAGCTGAAGTCTACATTAACAATATTTTCTTGCATCTCCATCTTAGTGTAATAAAAATTGGTGGATGTTATTTCTTTTCTATTACCTCCCAGCTTTTATGTTTTGGTTGCTGGATCATGTGTTCATTGGAGATACAGGTTTCTCACCTGGCAGTGTGCATCACTGCTTGCCTGTTAAAATAATCCACAGAAGTGAAAACTGGGGTTTTGAAAGGAGTTCAAGCAATTATTGATCCTTCAGAAAGAAAACATGAAATATATTTTGAAATTCTAACAACTCAGATTTGTTTACTGGCATGAAACTATACAAGTCTCAGAAACAGACAAGTGAAAATTTAAAAATGCAAAGTCATGATCACACCTTAGTATAATTATATATTATTATGTTATAGTATAGTATAGTATAATTATATATTATTTATGTGTTTATTTAAATTCAAATATACAATTAAATTTAAATATACTCAAAGCACTTACCTTGAACCACTGGACACTTTTATAAGTTTGTTAAATGTAAAACTCCAGCAAACTTTCTGTCCTTAAAAATACCTTATTCCCCTGCAAATCTAAAGCTCCTAAGCTCAGTGTAATTAAACCCACTAACCACATTATAAGTTGAGAGACTAACATTGTGTCTTGTCATATCTGGGAAGGAGGTGAATTCAACATGCAGGTCACCAAAAGAAAATATCAGGCTAATGGGTCTCTGCCATTTGAAAAGGTTGTTGTGTGTCAAAGCAGCTCAGGAACTAGGAATTCACTCAGTGTCAAGTGGGGAGAAAGAGGATTTCCAAGGAAAAAATTAAAAGTAAGTTTGATAAATAAAGAAGTAATATACTGAAATTTTCAAATGGAAAAACATCATGCTTCAAAATGCCGGTATGCTGTGCTCTGTGGGTATTACTTGACAAAAGAATTTTGGAAGTTAGTGAAGTCCAGTGTCAAAAATCCTGTAGCAACCTGCTGACAGTCACAGGCTGCTCTAGCAGGATCTGTCCAGTAATAATTTACTTTTGTATTCTGTTCTGGTTCATAATGAAATGTTGTCATCAAATAGTGCTGCTAATGAACCTTGTCAGCATGTGTGTGAATAACAAACTGCATTGGAGATGGTTGGAGCACATCCTGATATAATTTAGCAAACACTTCAGCAAGGCTCTCACAGGAATTCCTGCTAACTCTGCAATGAAAATGCTGATCAGAGTGAGGTCAGAGGCACACCCTGGTCCAGTAGCATAACATACAGAGTATGTGTAGATGCAGTGTAAAATGACAGTGAAGATGCAAGAGAAATGTTTTTTTACCTCACGTGAAACTTTAAATCCATGCAGATCCTATCCCTGACACACCAGTCAAAACTGTTCTTAAGGGATGTTACTAACTCTCCAGTTAGCCTCTTCCACAGCTTAACTATCCTTAGAGAGGCAAGTGTTTCTGGGGTGTAATGTAAATCCTCTTTGCTGCAAATTAAGCAGATTACTTCTTGCCCTCCTCCAGAGGACACAGAGACAATTGATCACTGTTTTTGTTGCAATAACCTTTGATAAACTGGAAGACTCTTCTCGCCTTTCCCCAGTCTCCTTATTTATCATCTAAACAAACCTTCAGGACTGTGATTTTGGGGGAAAAACCTTCTCTTTCTTGCTCTCTGTTGGATATTCTTTATGTTCTTTCTTCTTTAAATGTGGTACTCACAGCAGGAACCAAGCTCTCACTAGTAGCAAGTAGAGCAGAATAATTACCTCCCTTGTCTTACACACAGCACTTCTGATAATATACTCCAGAATGAGATTTTCTGGTTTTTTGGAAGTGTCATCTTATGGCCTGTGAACCGCTATAACCCCAGATATTTTCTGCAGTACTGCTCACTCATTTAATTCCTCATTTTGCTCTATTTGTTCTGCCCTTCCTGACATTACCTTTTTGAATGTGCCATTATGAAATTTTGTCTTATTTCAAACTCTCCCTCCCAAATTGTCAAGGCTCTTTTGAATTCCAGAATTCCAGCTTCCCTATTTCCATGTCCTAGTTTGGCATCAGCCAAGATTTTGTGTGCATAGCAGTAGCATATAAGGTGCTAGTAAAGTAATTTTGTAGAGTTGGATGCATGACAGATGCCTGTAGGAGTATGCATGAAATGTCATCCCAGCTTGACAAAAACCATACTTTAAACACTGGATTTGGTTTTTTGGGGTTTTTTTCAGAGCCAAATGTTAATCAGCATTGTGGTGATTTAATCCACACTATCTCTAGGATATAACCAGTTTGCTTCTTGAAATCTATCTGCATATTCAAGTACACAAAAAATTTAAGTTTCAGTTTGAGGAGAGAAGGAAGAAGTCAGAGTTGGAGGAAAAGGCCATTAAAAGGACATGGTCAACAAAGAGAAGAAAAGAAAGTGTATTGGAGAAAAGGAAGATGAGGCCAGGCACAAGGATTCTACAAATCTTCTCTGAAAGAAGAGGAACTGAGGAATATTAGCAGACAATTAACAGATATACTGTAGGTTGAGAAGTAAATGCGAAATGAGAGACAACTTTCTTTAGTCAGGAGTGGACCAAATTTGAAAAAGAAAATTAATTTGGAAAGCAGACAGATCATATCACCAAAAGATAAATTCTTGCAGAATTGCTAAACATCATGAGCTAAAGCAGAAGTGTGTTTGGGATGTAAACACCAAATCTTGCTTGTGGAAAAAGAACTCCCTTTTGGATGGAAGGAGAACAGAGAAAACAGAGCGGTGACCTCAGTGATAGGGCAGGAAGGGGTTCTAAGAGGAGATTGAAAATGTGGATGGCAGGTAAACCACCAGATGAAGGGAAAGACCAGTAAGAGATAATAAATACTTGTTTATCTTCTCCAAAAATAGATGTTGCTCACTATAGCAAACATGGGAATTGAGATGGATTATGCACAATGCAAGCTTAACTCACATGGGGTTTTTCAGTGCTCTCTTGCTAAACCATGGAGATTTTAAGGAGTTTAACCCTTGAAGAAGCTGTATTTGATTTACCGCTTTGTCATGAGCCCAATCAGCATCGTTGCCAGTGGGGGTATTCAAAGTTGTATGTGTGTGTAAAGAATCAATAACTTACTGTGTAACCACTCCTCATGATCCAAGCCCCTCCTTTGTGTGCCATCTTTCTGTGTCAGAGCAGTCTGGGATTTCCCTACACATTTCCTGTCTCTTAAACTCTGTGTAATCCAGGGTGACAGCACAGAGGGGTGAGCCAAGCCCACCGGTGCCCATGTAATTGGATGCTCCTGTGCACAATAAGCACCTTTTGCTGCACAGCTCCCAGTGTCTGTCATGTGTGAATCATTCTGTTCTGCTCATGCTTCCTTCGCTCTGCGTCGCTTTGTTGCTCAAGGGCATTTTGTTCTTACTTAAAGAAATCTACATCCTCCTTCCTTTGGATGCTTCGCTGGAGTTAAGTCGTGTTTAAGGGCTGAAAGGGTTGAATCTTAATTTCCACTCACTGAAGCCTTACCTTTAGGTTGTCCTTTTCTGCATCCTGGGGCACCAGTCAGCACAAACTTGATCTCTGTGCATAAGTGAGTAGCTGTAAAAGTGGTAGGTGCTCTTCGGACACACACACAAGGGCACACAAGGTTCTTTAAGTAGAGGGAAATAAGGAAGAGGTTATGTAAATGTTACAAGGGGCCAACTGAGACATCAAAATGCTTTGGACAACTGGGAAGTTTTTCCTGATATTATTCTGGGCAGTGGCTATGGTAGAGACCACTATAGGGGGCATCAAGTAAATGAGATTTGAGGAAAAAAAAAGATTTATCAAGGAGAGATGGTGTGGCCAGAGTCCAAAATGCAGGTTTTTGCAGTCTTTTGGCTCCATGGTGAATGTCACAATGCAGATGCTGTGAAGAGCAGTAATGGAGAGGACCCAGAAACAGCAAGATTTTAAGGAGCTGTGTAATTCTGAGCAGAGAACAGGTGGTACAGCTTTGGGATGGGGCAGTGCTGACTCTTGGCATTCCTAACAACAAGCCTGAGGTAGGTCCCTAGTTGAGCCTTGGCCTGGCTTGACCAAACTATTCCAGAGTTCATGCTCCAGGAAGTTGTGAGAAGAACAAATGCTACAGTGAGATCCTGTGAGGAGCAGCTTTATGTGGTTTTCACAGTGCTCATAGATGGTGATGTACCAGCAGAACAGAGAGGTACTAAAACATCCACACACAAGATGAAGCCTTTCCTAGGGATTAAGCCTGCAGAAAAATAAGAGCGATAATTAATAAGAAAAATAATTTTAACATCTAGCTGCCTTATACTCACAGCCTATGTGCAGTGTATCCCCTTCTATTTGTGGTATAGAAGTGCCTCACAACATGGTGGCATGCAATGACTTTCTCCCTCCATTTGCAAATCACTCCCAAAAAGATAATTTATACATCTTCTTCCCTAAGCAATAATACTGACACAGAGTTTCAGGAGCTGCACTTCCACTTTGTGCAGGTTATACCTTGATCCTGGGGGCAGTTTTGGGTGGCACACTAGAGGAGAGATCTGAAGTTATTAGAGACCTATAAAACTGTTAGGTGTGGTGCAAAGATGGTGAAGGGCCTAAAGGAGAAGCCACAGGGGCTCCAGCTCAGGAGCTTGGCTTGTTCAGCTGGAGGAGAGAAGACTGAGGTCAGACCTCACCAGAGTCTGCAGCTTTCTCATGAGGGGCAGCTCCCACCTTTGCTCTTCATGACCAGGGACAGGACCCAAGGGAATGGCTGGAGCTGTGTCAGGGGAGGGTTAGCTTGGATATCAGGAAAAGATTATTTCCCCACAGAGAGGTCAGGCACTAAACAGGCTCCCCAGGGAATGGGCACAGCCCCAAGGCTGAGAGACCTCCAGGAGTGTTTGGACAACACTCTCAGGCACAGATGCAGGAGCTGGACTTCAAAGATCCCCCTTCAATGTATCCCTTCCAACTCAGAGGATTCCATGAGGAAGGGATGTGATGCAGCTTTCACACATGTATCCTGCAAAGGGTGGAATGAAATGCCACACCAGAGTGTGGGTTATAAAATGTATTACAATGTGTATGAAAACACAGCACCCAACTTTCCAGACATTACTTAACTTAGATATGTTATTGCATTTTATTGGTAAGAAGCTTACTATCTAATTTTTTTTTTTTTGTCTATGAAATAACCACAATATCAGCCTGACAGTGATAAATGTGTTGCTTTCTTCCTGCCGAACTGAGAGTTCTGAGAGTCTGCAAACTGAATGTTATTACAGAGAATCAATATGTGTGGCCCCAGTTCTGATCTTCAGAACAGATAACTGTCAAAGCCTGCATTTAATTTCCTTCCAAATATTAGGCTATTTTAGAGTGATCTTTGTAACAGATCACATTGCTGTAAACATTACTGGGTAAAATAAATGACTCATTCTTTAACTTTACCATTCTTTGTTATTTTTGTGATTTTATCTCAAGTGACTGCCTTCAACTCTAAACTTTTATCCAGAAACATTGTAGACTTGCACAAATAACTTCAGCCTTAGCAAAGTACAATTTCAGGGCCAAAATCACCAAACTTTTCATTCTTAGCCAAGCAGGGAGCTTAGGAGCATTCTCTAATTTTTTTTTTCAACAAGCAATGGCTTGGAGCTCCTCTAATATTGCTTTCTGGGTCCAGAGAGGCTGTGGACTCCTCATCCCTGGGAGTGTTCAAGACCAGATTGAACAGGTCTCTGAGTAACCTGCTCTAGTGGAAGGTGTCTCATGGTCCCTTCCAAACCAAACCATTCTGTGATATTTGCTGAAAAAGCAACAGAGCAGGACACAAGCAAGCCAGGAAGTTTCTGGAGTGCCCCAATGGTAACTCCCTGATACAAGGGATTGAGAAACCAAGGAGAGGAAGTTCTTTGCTGGACCTGATGCTTAGAGACAAGAGAAACTGGTCTGGAGTGTGAAGGCTGAGTCAGCCTTGGATTAGGGATCATACCATGGAGGAAAGGATTTTGGGAGGAGGGAACTGGGCAGAAAGCAGCCTCTGAACCTCCCAGGTTTCAGCAGAGTGGGCTTTGGCCTGTTCAGGAACTGCTGAAATAAGAACCATGTAAAAGATGGTTCTGTAGATTTCAAAGTTTTACCTTCTCCAAGCTCCAGAATGTATAGAAAATCAGATGAGAGTGGCAGAAATTCTGCACGGATGATCAAAGAGCACCTGGCTCAACTCTAATATCAAAAAAAAAAAACCAAAAAACTATACAGAAGGTGAAAGAAGAGACAAGTGACCCCACAGGAACATAAAGAAGCTGATCAACCTGCCTGCAAGTGTAGGATAAAGAAGCCAAAGCTCAACTGGAGTTGAATGTAATGAGGGGTGGGAAAAGCAATGTATGCTGGCAACAAGAGGAAGAGGAATAAACTGAGGACCCACTGCTGAATGACGTGAGGGAGGTGGTGACAAAGAGCAAGGTGGTAAGAAGGAGGATCTACAGAACCAGAGCTTGTTAGATTCACCTCAGTCCCTGGGAGGATGCAGAGCAAATAACCCTGTAAGCCATTTTGAACCATCTGAAGGACAAGAAGATAATTGTGAGTAGTAAGCATGATTTTATGAAGGGGAAATCATGTTTGATCAGCCTGATGTTTTTATACAATCAAGACTAGATCACTGGATGAGGGAAGAACGGTGATTTTTGTTTACCCTGACCTGAGTAAGGCTTTCAGTGCTTAGTCCTGTGACACTCTACAGACAAATGATGGATTATGGCCTAGATAAGTGGATACTGAAGTGAACAGAGAACCAGGTAAACTGCCAGACTTAAAGGATTGTGACTAGAGGTAGGAAGTTCTACTGGAGACCAGTTAGCATTAAAAGGAGATACTCAGAGTGCTGGTAGGGCTTTCCCTAGAGAAGACAAGAATTGGGGGGGATTAAAAATCAATCAGATAGCTGGGAGGGTAGTGAAGAGGGAGTAAAGGAAACAGACAGGTTGTCCAACAGGACAATAGGCAGGAATGGAAATGTACTAAAATCAGCTCTAAACATAAGGGAAAAGCTTTCATGCTCTAATGGAAGTTGACCACGGGTCTCTATTCCTAGATATATTCAAAACTCAACTGGCTGAGAACCTAAGCAATCTGCTTTAACTTACCCAGGATTTGAGGGGTGGAGGGAGTGGGTGTGATGTGGTGACAATCTCCGGAGGGTCCATTCTAACCTCAATAATTCTTTCACTCTGTGAATTACAGGAAAACCAGTTCTTAATAAAAGTGCTTGACAGTGAGCTGCTAGGACAAAAAGACAAGACTAGAATCCAAAAAAGAATTCATCACATTTAGATAATATACAATTCATGCATTTTTAGGTAGAAGATGGGAATTCATGTTTTGCTGGAAGTGGTGTATTATGCCTCTATGGTTAGTTGACCAAAAGATATTAGGAGTAGGCCAATACATGTAATTTGATGAAGCTGAATGAATTAAAATGTGGTCTACACAGTTCCTTTTTAGTTCATGTATTTGATTTCAAAGTCAGCTCTTTCCTCTTGCAAGTTCTTCATGCTGTATATACCCTAATCATTAACTTTCTAATTTAACAGTGTGCAGTACAGTGTCAAATTGGTTTTATGTCCACAGCTTCCCTCTGTGATATGTTACCACTGTGAAAAATTCTGTCAGATTTGATAGGAATAATCTCCCATGTGTGAATCCCACTGAGTCAAACTCTCCTTAATTAAATCATAACAGTCCAGCTGGCCTGCTCCATCTCCCCTTAATGGTGTCCTCTGTTACCCTTTCTGCATTTTTTTAGTCTTGTATTTTCCTTCTTACAAAAGACAGGTATTACACATGAATCTTTCTAAACACGTCCTTGCTTCCAGAAGTGTGCTGAATACATATGCTAATATTGGCCCATTTTTTGGTACTTGCCTCAGGATGCTGCAAAGGAGGTTTTCTCGTTTTGCACACTTGCTTAATCTTCAAATGCTCTAATTTTTTCTTTTATTATCTTCTTTTTTCCTTTCTTTTTAAGTACCAGATCTGGCAAGATTCCAGTTCCCTTCAGCAAGTTTTGTTTTCTAAAATAATAACAGCTGTTCCTGGGAAAAGTGGTTTGTTTTAATGATTCCATTTTTTCAGTAATTCCCATGGGTGTTCTTGTTCCTCACATGGCTGAAATGCTGTTGCCAGTGATGCTGATATTGTGATTACTTCTAAGCAGTCACGGGCCATGTGCTCTTTGTCAAAACCTTATGCAACCTGGTCAATAACAAACTTGTTCAAAACTGTTTTGGGCTTTCTGGTGATAAAAACAAGGTGGGCACTTCAACTTCCTTTGCTTTATGATGATCATTTCACTAGACACACATATACAAGGCACAACTATAAGGCAGAGATAAAATTTCCTAATTTTTATTCATGCCTTTCCTTCTCTTTGTACTGCTGGATAAATTTAAGTCTAGATTTTTGTATTAAGTATGCTTATTTGTTTCAGTAATTGCAGCAATTCCTCTTAAATTTTAGGTGCTTCCCTGTAAATTTTAAATTTTCCTAATTTAAAAATTAGCTGGAGAAAAGGCATTAGAAGACAAATGATCAACTGGGTCAGGAAGACTGTTTTCTTTCATGGTCTCTATTTCACTCCAGAATATTCACCAAAAAAATGTTATAATCAATTTTAGAATGTGCTTTTATATGGAGATTGTGTTTGGACTTGCAGGGATCTATATGTAAATAAACCCCAACAGCTCCTTAGCATTCAGTTTACATTTTCCTCTAAGTCACTCGGTGCACATACTTAGTTCTGTACCCCTGTGCCTCTGCTGCTTCTTACTTCAGTGTTGACACACTTTTGATTTTTGTAGACTTATATCTCACTTTCTCATCTCTTTCTCCATAAGCTATACATTTTAAACCCTCTTGCCTCACATTTAATTTCCTTCAAGACTTTCATCAGTTGATAATATTTCTTTGGTCTGGCTTAGTTTATGAACATGTTGCATTTGGCTCCCCTGTGAGATGTGGCCATCCGGATATTATAGGAACAGAGAGAATACAAATCAGTTGGAATTACACACGGACCGAGGAACTGGAGTTAATTAAAAGTGTAACAAAAGCTTCATGACTGCTGTTTAGAAAATAGGAAGTTTTCTGGAAAATCATTGTGCCAGAGTACAGAGATGCAGGAGTGTATTTGAACTCTTTGTATTTTTAATTTAGAGTTGATGGCTTGAAGGAATACCCAAACAAAGCAGCAAGCAGTGATGTAAAAAAATTGACAAAGTACACAAGTGGCTTGCAGAGTACATTGCCTTTTACCTTAGATTACACCAGCTAAAATCATGGTAACAGCTCAGAGGAGATGCTGCTTTTCAGGATGATTCAGAGATAAGCTGATCATATCATTATATTATTATCTTATGTAATGTTAATGTATTATTTCAGAGATAATCAAAAATGCTTCCCAAAAATCAGTATTTACAGAGCTGGTGCAATAAATAATTGTGTTGCCTTAACTAAAAATAACAATTATATTAATTTTATATTACGCTGAAAAGCAGCTTAATAATTTGCATTTCCTTTGGACTAGAAAAAACAATAATTATTTGCAGAGTTAGTTATGGTAGAAGAATTTACCCAAAAATCACATTCTGGAGCTCATGCCTTATAGACCTAGGTAGGACCAAACACAGAATTTGGACAAACAGCTGAAATTCCAAGTAGTAACTAACAGCATTTGAATTATGTCTATCTTTAGTGAGATATTTCCCCCATTCTCAGTTATCAGAGTGCCTTTTAGGTCAGTAAATGTGACTTCAAAAGCTTTATGCAAGGAAGTGTTTCCCAAGGGATTCTGGTTTTACCTCACATTCTCCCTGTGAACCACTCTGGTCATTTTTCAAACAGAGTTTCTGCCTCAGACATTCTCTTTTCCAGCTTCCTATCCAAAGGTCTTCTACCTTCATTGCCTGCTCTTTCACAGCTTCTGGAACACTTCAGCTGCAAATATAATTAATTTAAGTTGTTAGATTCTACCAGGCCTTACTGGAACAGTGAAGCACTCACTGTGCTGCACTCCTGCCTTTCCAGAAACAGAGGAACTTTTACAGTAGAGGGTTTGGAAGATGGATTTTTTCCAGGCTGTAAATGCAGGATTTAAGAATCCCTTGTTTATTGTCTGAACATAGATCAAGCATTCTCCTAATATAGTCAAGTATGTTTTCTCTCATCAGGAAACACCATTTCTGGTTAAAGTCAGACTCCTTGCACTGTTTGATGTACAGGTGCCAGAAGAAGATAATATATAACACATCCCATCAATTTTCATCTTTTTAAAGATCATAATTTCAGAATATACAGTGGCAGTGAGGCAAGGAGCTGGGTACAGCCATTGCTAAGGCCAACATCTGGCACTGCAGATGCATCTTCATTAACACTTCAGTTCATATTTGTGATACTGAAAACACAGAACAGAACTGGCTCTACAGATCTCAAAGGAGAAAATAAATAGCAGAACTAATACCTGAAGTATCAGCTAGACTTGTATCTACTCAATTATCTTCTATTTCAGAAGATAATTGGAACTGATAAGGGATATTTCCAAAATGACAGAGTGAAAAGAGACCTACACCAACTTATTCTACTTGAAACACGTGTGTGCAGTCCCTGAGGGGTAACACAGAGATCAGTCTGTCATTTGAGAGAATCCTGTGGGAAATGGACTCACAAGAAGCAGCAGCTGATGCTCACAAATGTCTTGAGCAGAAAGAAAGGGACTTCTGTGTGTTTCCAAAAGTATGAAATCTGAACGTTTTTGAACTTTGCTGTTCCAGTAACTTGTGAGAAAATCTCCAGTTCTCTATTACTACTAGGGGCACAAAGCAGAGTAAAAACTGAATTTGATTCATTCTATTGCTTTAAAACCTATTTTCTGGGCACTCTGAGTGTTAATTAATAGATTAAATTATGTTTGAAATCTAACAGTTATCTGGAATTTGGGAATCAAACATGGAGAGGTTAAATAGAAAAGCCACATTTCACCTGAAGCATGTTAGATCCAATGTTCATATTTCACAGACACAGGATGTATTTTGTGATCATATAATCTGCTCTGTGCATATTCAAGTGCATTTCTCCCTGCAACGACACCACTGACTCAGGGTAGAATGTGAACCACCTCTAGAAAGACCCCACCTATTTATTTAAAGGCATCAGATGAGAGGTAACACAGCATATGCCTTGGCCGTGTCCTTTAGGTGCTATGAAGTGTGTTTTATTCCCTGTTTTCATTTCTTTAAACTGCTGGATAATAAACAGGGGTGTGTCAGATGCCCTTGCTGGTTTAAAGAGCCATCTAGTAGATTTCTGTTCATCAGACTCTGACCAAACCACCTGTAAGTTCCCAATGGTGAGCTGGAGACTGTAGGTCCTTAGGTCTCCGTCCTGTTCTCCAGAGCAGTTATTGCTCTGACTGTTCCTCTGTGAACCAGTGACAGTTCTGAAGGGCACACGTGGAAGCTGAGTCAAAATAGGTACAAAGAAATGCTCTTTCTCTCTTCAGTGCACTTCTGTTATCATGTATTTTGTCACCCCTACTAGTTCAAGAGGTTGCCTACAGAAATTTCCAGTCTGTCCAGAGCCAGGTCTCTGCACATGATTCTTTGTTCCTGTAGGAATAGCACTGGGATTTATTGAATAAAAAATGTCTGGGTGTGCCATGCCAAACTTTTCACAGCTCTGTGATCTGCTCACAGGCTTTCTTGATTATCATGTCTCAATGTTTATGTAATCTGAAAACTTTCCAGGAACAAATGTATGTTTACACTATCATTATGTCTCTGTATAATTGCAAAACAAGATTAGATGTATATAATAGAACAGTACTTACAGGACTTTACAAGTCTTGTTGCAATTATTTGATGCATTCACATTAATTGCAGTGAGACTATCAATTTGACAAAGCCAATTTGATTCAGTATGTGCCATTCTGACTTTTCATGGTGCTCTTGTTTTTAGGTTTTTTATCTGAATGTTAGAGGCCCAAAGCTAGAAGTCTAAACAAGTCTGATTATATTATATCAGCAATATAGTCTCCATTACGATTCCTATTTGTAATCTTGTCAGAGAAAGATATCAAATCTCTTTGACATAATCTGCTTTCCATTAAGCTGCACTCTCCTCATTAGGCTTGTGATGAGTTTAAGCTGTTGCCACACAATGAGAGGAATATCTAAAACCAAGCAATAAATAAGATAGGGTACAGTAGGAATTGGGGGTTGTCCTGTTTGCTTCTGCTTCCTGATGGCTGAAGCACTTCTTTCCCTTTGCTTGTGGCACTTGCTTGTGATGTTTTCTTTTGTGTCCAAGTCCAATAGTTGTGTTTTAGAAATCACTGAATGGCCTGGGTTTGAAGGGACCTTTAAAGATCATTTTGTTCCAACCCCCTGCCATGGGGGACACCTTCCACCAGACCAGGTTGCTCAGAGTTCCATCCAACCTGGCCTTGAACACTTTCAGAGACGGGGCATCCAGATAATAACTAAACAAACAGCTAAATAATAAAGAAATAAACAGATAAATGAATCTGATCTGTTTAATTATTATTATTTGTTTACTGGCTGACAATCTGTACCACACACAGCAGTAACTGGAACATCCACAGAGGACTGGAAGTTTTCTATGCAGAATTTGTTTCAGAAATCTGATCCTGATGATGCAATTCCATAATACTTGGAACAGAGGACCTTCCAGCAGTGGTAGAAAGGCAGGAGCAGAGCAAGGGTAAATTTATTGCTGGATCTCTGAGTAGGGATTATGGGGATCCATGACAAGAGCCAGGAAATCTCTAAGGCACTGGCAGGACAAGAGCAGGAGAGGGAAGGTCAGGGTGCTCTCAGCACTGACACAGCCACTCTTGAATAATTAAACATTATAGATAAACACTCCATGGAGCAGAAAGGGAAAGAACCTACAATATGAGATGCTTTTCCTCTGAAATATGCAGTCTTTGCCAGTGTGGCTTTCTTATTATTTTCACGCATATTTTTCCAAAGAATGATGATCATTTTGGGCCCAACCACCAAAATATCATGTTTAAGCTGACATGCTTCTATAACTTTTTTTTAAATAATTGATTATTGTCTTAACTTTTCTACTCATTCAGATAACACAAGTAACAAGAAAGTTTATCTACTTTTTGTTTCTTTTTAAGCCCTAAGAAACTAAACTGTTATGAGAATTTAGGAAATATACATCTCATTAAAAACAAAAAAACAGCCATTTCCAGTTTCTCTGAACAAGCATGTAAGAAAATTCTTATGTGTATATATTTGTATATATTCTGCTATGATTAGAGAATACATAATTAGAGTACATATGTACATATAGGGAATTTTGCAATGTTAATTTATAAAGATTCAGAATAGACTTAGGAATTTGTTCCCATGGGCCGAGAAACCAGGACTTGCAGCCCTCTGAAATGTCCTCAGTGTCTCTCACCATTTCACTGACAGGACAATCCCTTTCTGAGTGATTTTGCTGTGTATAATCTCACACATTTTTGTTTCAGAGGCAAATACAAATATCTGCCCAATAGGAAGGATTTCTTCTCATCTCTCCCTCCCTCTAATTTGATGTGAAACTTCAAATGATGCATGAAGACCTTTTGTTAGAGCAGTGCTTTGTTCTTTTGAAAGAAATACATTTGACCATTCTTATTGAGTCCTTTTAATTTGGGTATTCAGGTGGATTGGTAATTACACCATCTTGGGGGTTGCTTTCATTAGGTGCTATTATTGGGCAGTTTTTGGGCAGGGGAAAGTTTTCTGATTTTACCATTTGCTGTGAGCTCAGAGGAGTTTATTCCCAGGGGAAGGCGTAGGGGTTTGATTAATTCACCTCTGAAAAAAAGTTCAGAGCATTTCCTTCTTATTTTTTTTTTGGAGGACCCATTGGCTATTATCTCTCTGGCATTGGTAATGTGTTCTCTCTTTATTATACCTCTTAATCATCATCTTAGGACAAAACAAAGCTCACTGCAAAGCTTTAGAAGGTTTATAAATATCCTGCAACACATGCAGGAGACTGCATTATGTGATGCATCTTCCATTCAGGAATTCTTTAAGTGGATTGCACTCACTGCTGTTGATCTCTGTGATGGGGTCATGGATCTCTGACAAAAATTTATGTCCAGCCTGGTGGTGGCTGCTCCCATGTGCCATACCCAGCATGTGCATTGTGGTAATGTCACAACTAGATTTCAAATTACTGAGCTGACAACAGATGGATGGCTTCTATGTAAGAGCAGAAAGAAGGAGCATGTTTCAGAAGATGGTGTCTCTTTCCTAAAATATTTATCTATTTGTTGAACAGAGGCTGTCAGTATTACTAGATTTGTGTGATTAATTCTCAGAATTTCTTCTCCCATCAACTACGAACAAGCCTATTTTTTTGTTGCTGTTGGTTTGAAATTAAATAATATTCTCAGTCTTATCACATTAGAGCTGTTGCTGTAATCCATCTCTTTTTGTTGGTACCAGGCCTCACTGTTTTTCTCCCTTGCAACATCCTGGATCAGTTTGGATATTTCCTTGTGGAAGCTGTGTTTTCAGCCAGCTGTGTCTCACTGTTCCAAAGCTGCTGAGCATCTGAGCCATCATTCTGAATGCTACCTAAATGAAAACAGTATTATCATATTTGCTTTTTGTTGTTGCTGTTGTAGTTCATCTTTAGGCAAGACTGCTTCTAAGAAAGTTTTTGTCTGGTGATGCTGGACCTAAATTATCTGTGGAGTTCCACATCTGTCTTGATTTTTCTGATGTTCTACTTGTGAAACACATGCATAAATAAGTGAAGATTATGCACAAGGCAAGAACGTGGGTTTATTCTGTTCATCTTAAATGTTTTGCCATATAGGTTCTCTGATGCCTTTACATGCACATTTAGTAGGAAGTGGGAATCACTCAGTTTAGCATTTTAATGTAAATAACTCATACTCCATCTATTGAACAACACTGTAATGAACATTTTTCTGTTCCTGTCACTGTATTCAGTACCCCAATTTTCCCCTCAGAATGGCAGATGTTTGTGTATTGGGCACAGAGCTTTTTTCCCATATGTTACAAAGAATATTCACTTGAGTTTGGGATTAAAAAGTTCAATTTAAGAGATTTATTCACTCAGGCAGCCCATAGTAATCCTTAACCTCTCTCAGAATCACCTATGATTGTATTGGGTTTGGGGGCATTTTTTCTGAGTATTTCTTTCTTTAGTTACCTTGATTAATACTTTAAGGAATAGAATGAGGTAGATGAAAGAAAACAATGAGGAAGAAAAGAGACACTCATTCAGTTGTTAACTGGCTCTTGCTAATGACTGTAATGCATGTTTTGAGTGGAAGGCTAAGAATCACCCCAGTCCAGTGCTGAAGTTCCTATCATCAGATATCCAGAGGTGATACTTTCTTTAGGTATCACTTTTAGAAGAAGAAAAAAGGAGACAAGCTTATACCTTAGGGATTTAAATGGGAGATTTATAGTAGTGCAGAAAATGCTTGTTTCTCAAAATGTATTTTAAATCACTAAATCAGTCATGGACAAACCTGGGAATTTTAGTTTAAACTAAGGCGTGTGATGAGAAATATTCTATATATGCATTCCTGACAACTGCCTCTTTGAAGAGGTGCCTCTGACCCCTTTCTTTGTTCTCTGTAAAGATTAAACAGAAGACAAGCACGTAGTAATGAATGTGGACACAATTCTTTAAGCATGTTTTAAATGATACAAGTACTTTCTGCATTAGAGACTCTGGCTTGACAGAGAAGCAAGTTAGGAGATTATTTAGCTGCTGGTGTGTCCTACACCAGTCCCAGATTCCCAGGGTTTAAGCTGGCTGCTGTCCTCACTTGCCCTGTAGCCCCGACGCTGGGAGAAACCAGCACACTGCTCGATACTGCTGCAATTTCATTTCTGTTCAGTAGCAAGGGCAGAAAGCCAGAGCGGGGACCCCAAGGGATAAACCGATCCCCGTGGTTGCTCCATGACCTACATCCCCTCCCAAACCCCCTCAGCCCAGCACTCTGGATCTCACCTCAGAATCTCACCACTTCACTCATGACCTCACGTCTCCCCCTTCTGCCCAGCCTCTTGCTTGGAGTCTGAGTCCCTGGATCTGAAATGGTTTCCCTGGATCTGAGTGCGTGCTCCTTCCCCCAGGGCAGCGAGCAGCACAACAGAACCCAGATCCTGTGGGCAAGGATGCTGATGGATAACAGATGAATGGATGGGTAGGTAGATAAATAAATGGATTAATGGACGAATAAATTGATAGGTAGATCTATAAATGAAGAGATGATAGATAGATAGATAGATAGATAGATAGATAGATAGATAGATAGATAATAAAGAGACCTGCCTCTCTCCGGGGTATTATCTCTTCCCTAGGCGGCCCCGCGATGCTGCCGAGCCGGGGTGTTCCCGGCGCAGCCCCGCCGCTCCTTCCCGTGACTTGCATATTCTCCGCTGCGTTTTTCCTTTGCGGCTGCTGCGATCTGGTGGAAAAATGTGGGAATTGCAGCAGCCGGATTCGACCCTGCCGTCTCTGCCGCTCCCAGGGGCAGAGCTCAGGACAAGGACCGACTTGTTGCTGGTCGATAAACTGCATTAAAGTGATCCCGAGGAGCTTCCAAGTCTCATCTGGTCAAGTCTGACCAAAAAAAAGTGGTAATAGTTTTATATATGACAGATATACAGGGGCTACAGGCTGTTTTCTATTATCCCTCCCCATCACTGATGCAATCCAGGGGTTTTAATATAAAAATACTTTTTCTCCTCCTTCCAAATATATTAATCTGGCAGTAGGAGTATCATGACATCAGGATTGGGCTTCATCTATCCAGATATAAACTCTTTGCCAAATAAATTAGCTGTCATGCACTTTCAGTGGCACCTGCAGAATATGTTGGGTTTGTATCTGTTTAGTTTATAATTTTTCACTAGGAATGGTGTTTATGCATCTGTTTTGAAATTGGTTTTCAGTTTTTCCTTGGAAGTGTGTCCCATCCTTTAGAAAAGGGGATATGGATGTGACTACCTGTCTCTTGCCTAAACAATTAATAAACTTTTTCTGGATTTCTGCCTACAGAATGGATGTTTTGTTTTCTGTGAGTCTTCTTTTTTCTGTAAGTCTCTTTTCTTTCAGAGTATCTACATGTTGTTGGTCAAAAGCACTGAGCAATGTCAAAAGATCATCCAACAGAAAGATGGCTTTTCACTGCCCAGTTTTGTCAAAATACAAAAGTGTTTAAAAATAAAATAAAAGAAAAGATACAAGGATATGTGGGATAATAAGAGTGTAAACTTCACTGCTTTGTATAAACAATGACCTAGGTAGTTCACTGGTCACTCTGTATTCTGGGGATTGTTTAGTTGTGCCAGAGGTCCAAAGGCCATCCTGTGATCCCAGATGGTGCCTGGTTTGTAGTTGCTACTGGAATCATGTGGGAGAAAGAGACCTGCAGCTGAGGACAAAGGAAATTAAACAGAGAGCCCCAAACCCCTTTGCTTTCCCAAGTATCCTCCCCAAAAAGGGACATCTCTGCTGTTTCAGTAAAAAATAAGCCAGATTTCCCTTATGCTGGGGTTACACAGCTCTTACCACTCAGCTGGGTTTGGTTTAGAAATAGTGTTGGCCACTTATTTAACTGCTGAACTGGTCACTGTGCCTTCAGAAGCACTGCACATGAACAGAGGGGTCATCCTCTCATCCATGTTCACCTGTGCCATGCATAAACCCCATAAATCGCTTGACCTCTGTCTCCTTTGAAAACCTCAGCCCAGAACTTCTGCTTTCCTTCCAGGCAGTGACCAGGCTGTCCATGAAGCTGTGCTTGAATCCCTTCTCCACTGACCTTCCCTTTAGGTAGCACTGGGCCAAGCACTGGATCAGAGCTGATCTCAGTATGTTCATGCCATCCAAGGGTTGCAGGATTCAGAACTTGGCTTGCAGAAGGGCCAAACCCGGCATCAGGTGACAGAAAGTTGGGTACTGGACACTTCCTGTTGCACTGGCTGAGAAGAAGGGTTCCTTTTGGTTTGCTGCTACTTTCTGATAATTTTTTTGCTCTCTCATCAGAAAGAAAGGCATTCAGAGGAAGAAAGGTGAGAGTGAGGAAATCTAAGTCTTAACCCAGACCTTGAGAATTGAAGAAAGACCCGTGTAAGCTTAAAGGATCATGTATACATTTTCTTCCTCCTACCTAACTGATTTGTTTCTTCCTTCTTTGTGACCGTTTTGGCTCCTTTCTGATCCATCCACCTGCTTTGATTTCAAACTGCATTTACTGCCCTTCCTTCTTCTCCACAGAATTCCCTGTACCCTTTTTAGTTTGGTTGATTGGACTCTCCTTTCTCTTTAATGCCTTTTGTGATTCTCTTCTTACAGATGCCACATCAACCAGCCCTTCCTAAGATGTTCTCAGGATAGATCCTACCTGTGTTTCTTGGTCCTTACCCTGCTTGGTCAGCCTTGTCAACCGAACAGCTTCATGCTTGTTCTCCCTTGGTCCCTCTTGTACAGCATCTTTCCCTCCTCTAACTATTGCTGTCTCCTCCTTCTGCTCCCCCCTTCTCTCCCTCACTTTCAAATTTGCTTCTCTTCTGAGTCCCTGTTTTCTTGCTCAGATCATCAGACAGGTTTCCGAAATTAGCCTTTACAAGTCCAACCTCTTCCCATATCCATTCCTTCCTGACACATCCTTTTAAGACAAAATGTGCTATTTCTCTGCTCAGGACAGCATATAGTCTGCTTAGCTCTTACTTTGCTGTTATAATGCTCAGTTGTTTTGCTTCAAACACTTCTAATTCCTATCTTCAAGTAGCCAATCATAGAAAGATTTCTTCACAAGCCTGAATGTTCTTGCCCTTGTTCATGAATGCATGTGTGGCACTTCCATCCCTGAAACGTTTTTTTCAAGGCTTTCCGAATGTTGCTGAGAAAATCATCCTGTTCTTTGTTGCTTCATGAAAACCACACAGAAAGCCAAGGCTATTTACCCAGTGACCTTGAATTATCTGACAACATTGTGCTGCTTGACTACTGAACACATGAGTTTCCATTTGAATCTGTCTCCTCTGAGTCAACCGAAACAGTCACTGCAGGAACTGTGGAAGGAGCCATAAAGAAACTGAAGAGAAGAACATGGGAAAAAGACCTCAGTAGATTATACTTGCCCCACAACTTCTAGAAATTAAAATATTATTTGTTGGCCATTTGAGATCTCAGGACACAAAAAACCTACGTGAGTTTAGGGATTTGTGAAGAAAATTTCTGCATATTTGACCTAGGAGTGAGATTGAAGTTGGAAAAATGGGATCACACTAAGCACAAAGTTTACAAAGATGAAAATACTTACTTGCCTTCAAAAGGCAGTCGTAGTAGCAAAGTATTGGAGTTGAGGGGATTTATTTCCAGATGAGAAGCACTGAGATTGTCATGGAGAGGAGAGAGAGAATTTGTTGCGTTTGAAGGATGAAAAAGATCTAAGCACACATAGAATCACAGACTGGTTTGGATGGGAAAGGACCTTCAAGATCATCCTGTTCCAACCTCTTGTCATGGGCAAGGACACCTTCCACTATCCCAGGTTGCTCCAAGCCCTGTCCAACCTGACCTTGGACAGTTCCAGGGATCCATGGGCAGCCACAGCTTCTCTGGGCAACCTCAGGGCCTCACCGTCCTCACAATAGGGAATTTCTTGTTAATACCTAATCTTAACCTGCTCTCTGTCAGTCTGGCAGGTATCTTCTGCCCAGAATTGTCTTTGGAGATTGGAGAAGGCAAAATGTGTCTGAAAATACATGTGAACTCAGACTTTTGAAGCAGAGAGTTTTCCTCTGTTCTTTGAAACTGGAGGTTTTAGAGCAGATAGACTCATGAACTGGTGTCATTAGAAAGGAAACATGCTAGGAAGAAATGTGTTCTCCATTGTGTCTGAGGAGCAGCAGCAGTCCTGACTTTAAAGGAGTCACTGGAGCAAGGGGAGATCTGTCCACACAGCAATACCTGCAGGCTCATCTTTGAGATACTCTTTGGAAATCTATTGCAGCTGACCCAAGGGGCAACAAAGGTTCGTGCTGCTTTTTTCAAGAACCGAATTGGTTCTTGATTATGGAATACTTTAGGAGAGCTCATCCAACAGCTGGAGATCTCCTTCTGAAATAGAAAGTATTCAAGACTCAGCCTCCCACAAACAGCCTGCGCTTGAAAACGCCTTTATCTCCTGACTTCTGGAAAATGCAGTGCACAGCACATGAGCAATGTTTGCTGCGTTTGCCCGTGTCTTTGTTAAGCACACTTGACAGGAGGTTTCTGTAGGATGTTTCACGTTTACCTGGATTATTAATGCCAAATCAAATGTCTCAACAAATACTAATGGAACGCATTTATGTGCCAAAGAGTCCAGACGGGAAATATCTTTCAGAATTTGTCCTTGCAATTAGCCGGAAGGTGAGAGAGCAGATTCCTGCCGAGGCTCGGGGCAGACGCCCCTGTGCAGTTCCTGCGCTGGCCGCACAGTGGCGCTCTTAGCCTGCGCTGGGCACTCATTGCGGCTGCAGGGCAGGGTGGGGGGACACCAGTGAGCACCACCAGTCAGATGCTGCGCGGCTGGGACGGGCTGAGAGCCCCGCAGAAACGCCCAGGAATACGCCCTGGTTTAGAGCCTTCCCAAAGGATGTGCTGGGAATCACCGCGTCGAGACGTGCCTAGAAAAGCCAAGAGCACAAAGCGAAACAGGGGATGTGAAGGATGGAGATGGCCTCCTCAGGGCCATCCCTGCGGGATCTGGGAGGATTTCACCGGAGGTCTGGGGTGACTCAGAGTCGGTTGGTTGGTAAGCATCGAGTTACTACCGGGAGAAATAAATGTTTGCTTTTAACAGACTGATGGGAAAAGCGCTCACTATGCTGAATGCAGACAGAGGGAGGAGGCTGGTTTGTCTCTCGGAAAATGAACCTCAGAACAGGTTCCTGTGGTATTTACAATACAACTGAAAACCAGAAGATTAAGAATGATCCTCCCAGCTTTGCTCACGTTTACATCAAGCTGAGCTCCAGCCACCGGGTCCGTGGGACAGTCGGGAATTCGGGGCGCTGCCTGATTGTTACAGAGACGAAAGAAGAAATCGATCCTGGAAGTTGTCTGGGAAGAAAAGGTCAAAAGTGTTAGTCCGTCTTCGCACTCAGGCGTGGAAAACGCTGTGACTCTGGGAAGTATCTGTTCCTCTTCTGTGCAGCCAGCCATCCTCTTCCTCCCAAGCCATCAGGGTGTGCTGGAGGGGAGCGGACAGTGGCTCCAGGGATGAAGAAGAAGTCTTTATCCGAGGGGACCACAAAACCTGGCACGAGACCTCTGAGAATTAACTCGGCTGAACTGAATTCCAAGATGAAAGACCAAGAAGGATTTTGGAAATTGAAAATGCTCAGGCTTCAGCAGTGCGGACAGAATTTTCTTTTAGCACCGCTGTGTTCTGAAACATGGAGCCATACCAGGAACTGAGCAGAATATGTTGCTGTAATGCTGTAATGCTTTTCTAGCATAAAGTTTTAAATTACTAAGTGAAGAGAACTGTGTTTTTTTGGTTCTTCTTAGGATAAAGATGTCATCACTAAAACAAAAGATGAGGAAGCCTGCAATATCACTGTATGTCTAAGAAGATAAGTGAATTCTCTGGCACATTTATGGAAATTCTTCTTATTATGGGTATAGTTCCTTCGTTTGTCCTAAAATACAATGTTCCTCTGACAGTATTCAAACTTCATTTTCTTTAATTAATACCCGTCTATTTCACTGTTGTGACCCAAATGAAAATACCAGCATTAGCGTTCTAGTACTGCACGGTAAGTGACCCTCTTTATCATTTCTCTAAAATCTGAAAGAATATAAAGGTCGGTCGAAGAGCAGCATCTTCTGATGAGAAAAGATATTGTTACAACCAAGAGCTCCATTCAGGATCACTGTTCTTTTTACACCCTTCTACACCTGAAGCTGAAGGACACCATTTCCTTTCTGAAATAATGGGAACAACAACAATTGGGCTCCTGCACTCAGGATGTGTCTGTGGAAGCTTTTCTCGCCCTGTGCCTTTTCCCCTACTGCACAGGGATGACAAAGATTAGGATAAGTAGAAGGGAATACACATTTCCCCGTCGGTGGTGCCGAGAGCTGAAAAAAACGGGCACAAACAAGTGGATTACAGGTGTCACAGTGATTTGGGGGGGCAAAAAAAGGAGAGAAGCCACTTTCCCAGCACATCTGTGCTGTGCTTGGCCTATAATTTGACTTCTCTGTTGCTGATAGTGATCGTAGCTCGAGAAATGGACGGGAAGGGAAGAAAGGAGGAGCTGCCCTTTGATGAATGTCAGTGGTTTAGATCTTATCATGTCACC
This sequence comes from Trochalopteron elliotii, assembly GCA_024734555.1. Classification (NCBI taxonomy): domain Eukaryota; kingdom Metazoa; phylum Chordata; class Aves; order Passeriformes; family Leiothrichidae; genus Trochalopteron; species Trochalopteron elliotii. The sequence continues at coordinate 115,529 of JANPWX010017044.1, forward strand.
AAGTCAAGAGCCGATAAGAGGAAGTTGCCGAAAATTACTTCGTTCGTGCAAGACCTTTTGGTAGCTAAAATTTCCGGTAAAGTCAACCCTAATTGCTACTTTCTCCTACTGATACCGTCACGAAGTTTTTATTTTAAAACAAATTAAGACATCAGAGAATTTCTAGGACTTGACCTCTTGAGTATTGTTTGACAGCGTCACTCATTTTAGCAAACAAAAATAATGAGAAAACATCTAGGAAATTAAAGAAAATGTGTCAAAACCAAGGGGATTAGGATATTTTATAATAATAATTTTTCAAAGAGTAGTTCCTTTTATAGTAAAATCTGAATTACAAGTGCTCGAACAGCAGGTAAATAGTGCAAGCTCTATTTTGTTTTCTCCTTCATTTTTTAATTCTGTAAGAGGAAGGTTGGGTTGGGCTCGCAGGCAGCTGTGCAGATCTTTAGCAGAGTGTGCATTAGTCGCAGAAGCAGACGAGGTGTAAATCTGTCTTCGGGGCCAGCCATACCTGCCTGACCCTGAGGTTTTTATCGGATTTCCGGCACTATTCCTGCCTCAGAGTATCCGACTGTGCTCAGAAGCCCCCGGTATCCCTTTCCACCTCCGTTTTCCCATGGTTGCTCCTAACAGGTCTGCTATAGGCATCTCCCTCTTAGCGAGTTTGACTTTGCCTCTAATCATCTCATAATAAACCTTGCAAATTCCTGGAGCCTCCCTCAAACACCTCGTAATCAATGACTTCTCTTCTATGACACTTTTTCTGATAACTCTTTAAAATCTTTAGAACTTTTTTCTTCTCCTTTACCTTTTACAGAGTTTCTTGTTGAACCTCTGGAATCTACGTTTCAATTATTCCCTTAATGGCCCATCAATTAGTGTGATAAGAGCCTTATCTTTGCTATTGTCTCCGTTAGCTCCTCGTTAGCGTTTGTGCATCGAGGACTTTAACTTAGGAGTTCCCTGGTTTTTTCCTTGCCTTTTGTATCAACTGGCTGTTGGCCATATATCCTTAGGCAGATATAGGACTTCAAGTTTAATATCTCTTTCACATGGAAAAGCGTAAAAGTGGGGCGAGTGTGGTACCCACTAAGGAAAAAACAGCAATAAGATGATGCGCCCTAGGACAGCATTCTCTTCCTGCTGTGATGGTGAGCTATGGTGATGGTGAAACCTTTACTTAAGGACAATTCCTTGTCAGCTCTCGGGCACCAGCTCTCATTTTCAATAGCTTCTCTGACTCGCCACCCTTGCAAATCGCCCTGTGCTGATTAACAAGTGGAGAAGAGAGGGAAAAACTCTTCTGTGGCAGCGGATCTTGTCCTGTCCACACAACGCAAACCAAAAGTTGTGTATGAAGAGTTCGTGGTCGCGAGCTGGGATGTGATACCCAGAGCAGCGCTCTGTCCTCGGGCAGGGATCCCACTTCCGAGACAGGAGAGCATTTACACCGCACTTTTTTTCTTCTCTTTGGCACAAAGAGTGCGGATTCAGGCAGCAAACCCCGAACCAGCAGCGCTGCCCCGCTTGAGAGGAAATATTCTCCCTTCCGACGCTGGGTGGGGGTGTTGCCCGCGGACCGGAGCGTCCCTCGGTCCAACCCGGGTTTGCAGACACCGGGAGACAAAAAGCCCCCGTGTGAGCTGAGCTGCTCGCAAAGGAGCCGGAGCACTCGGGGGCTTCCAGATTCCTTCATTCCAGGACTGCTGACCACCACCGCTCTGCTCCGGACGCTACTTAAAAATGCTGGGAGCCGCCGAGGAGGGTGGATGGCTTTTTTGGACAGTGATGGCGTGTGGGAGACGGAGCGGAGACAGCAAGAGGCAAGTGATCTTATTTATTCTGTGTGTTTGCTTGTGTCAGAGCGGGGCTGAAACACTCCGCTACTCTCTGCCGGAGGAAATGGAGAGGGACTCCTTTGTCGCCAATATTGCAAAGGACCTGGGGGTTCCTCTGAGCCAGCTTGCGGCTCGCAAGGCCCGCGTTGTGTCCGAGGGGAACAAGCAGCTTTTCCGACTCGATCAAAGCACCGGTGTCCTAACGGCAAAGGAATCGCTGGACCGAGAGGAAATCTGCCCACAGAGCGATACCTGCACGCTCGTCTTTAAGATATTCTTTGAAAATCCATTGCAGCTTATCCGAGGGGAAGTGGAAGTCCGTGACGTAAATGACAACGCGCCCGTGTTCCCGGAGAAGGAAATGATTTTAAAAATTCTAGAAACAGCATCTACTGGGTCCCGTTTTCCCCTGGAAAGTGCCCAGGACAAGGACGTGGGCATTAACGGTTTACAGAACTACAGCCTCGGGCCCAATCCTCATTTCTCCCTCGCTATTGGAACAGCGAAAGATGGAGTAAAATACCTGGAACTTGTCCTACAGCGCCAGCTCGATCGTGAAGAGCAGGGAGAGTTGAATTTACTTCTCACCGCCACCGACGGGGGGTCACCACCCAGGTCGGGCACGGCTCAGGTCCGTATCGTAGTGCTGGATGCCAATGACAACATCCCTGTCTTCGATCGGGAGGTCTACGAGGTGCGCCTGGCTGAGAACAGCCCCCTGGAGCAGCTGGTGGTCAGAGTCACTGCCGCGGATCCCGACGAAGGGTCTAACGGGGAAGTGCGATATGCCTTCACTCAAACATCGGAGAGATCCCGGCAGCTCTTCCAGTTGAACGCGACCACCGGTGAAATACGAGTCGTGGGCAACCTGGATTTTGAGGAGGCAAAATCCCACAAGATGGTGGTGAAAGCCACGGACGGCGCTGGGCTATATGCGCATTGCAAAGTGCAGGTGGAGGTGCTGGACGTGAATGACAACGCCCCGGAGATAGCGCTCACCTCCCTCACCGCCTCCATTCCCGAGGACGCCCCGCCACGCACCGTGGTGGCTCTGTTCAGTGTGCAGGACCAGGACTCCGGGGACAACGGCAGGACGGAGTGTTCCATCGACGGGGACTTGCCGTTCAGTCTCACCCCCACCTTTGATAATTACTACGAACTGCGAACAAACGCGCCTCTGGACAGGGAGAGGACGGCGGAGTATAACATCACCATCACAGCCACGGACTGGGGCACGAAGCGGCTGAGCTCTCAGGAAAACATCTTCGTGCAGATATCGGATGTGAACGACAACCCCCCGGAGTTCACCCAGGAGGTTTACACCATGTCAGTCACGGAGAACAACAGCCCTATGCTCCGGATCGGCAGAATGAAGGCCACGGACGCCGACGCAGGAAAAAATGCCCGTGTGAACTACGCACTGGTGCGGCAGGAGGGCAAAGAGCAGCCCGAAGTGTCAATCAACGCTGAAAACGGGGATGTCTATATCCTCCGCCCGCTGGACTATGAGAAGGTGCGCGCCTTCGAGGTGACAGTTCGTGCAGCCGACGGCGGCTCTCCCCCGCTCAGCGCCCAGGCTCTGCTGCGCGTGGTCGTGCGGGACGAGAACGATAACGCACCCGTGCTGCTGCACCCGCCCCACGACAGCGGCGCGGCCGGAGAGCTGGTGCCGCGCTGGGCACCCTCCGGCTACCTGGTGGCCAAGGTGGTGGCGGTGGACGCGGACGCGGGCCAGAACGCGTGGCTGTCGTACGAGCTGGCCAAGGCCACGGAGCCGGGGCTGTTCCGCGTGGGGCTGCACAGCGGCGAGGTGCGCACGGCGCGGGCCGTGACAGAGCGGGACGCGGCCCGGCAGAGGCTCATCGTGCTGGTGCGGGACCGCGGGCAGCCGTCGCGCTCTGCCACTGCCACCCTTGCCGTGGCACTGGTGGACGGCTTCTCGGAAGCCCATTTACGGGTGAGCGAGGAGGCACCGCCCGCCGAGCCCGACGGACCGCTGACTCTTTACCTCATCGCCTCCCTCGCCTGCGTGTCGGCCCTGTTCCTCGCCACCGCCCTGGCCGCCGTGGTAGCCAAGGTGCGGCGGGCCAGGCGGGGCGAGACGGAGACTTTGCCCACGTTCCCTCCGACTGCCACGGAGAGCAGCGCGGGCTCCTTGCCTCGCAGCTACGTGTACGACGTCTGCTTCGCCGCCGGGACCGTCAACAGCGAGTTCCGTTTCCTCAGGCCCCTCTTCCCCTGCTTCCCCGCCGGGCTGCCCCCCGGCCCTGGCGAGCAGCGGAGCTCGGTGTGCTCGCAGGATGTGGCCAACCTCGGGGGCGAAGGCGACTGGACTGCAGCACAGGTGAGGGGCTGACAGGGCTGAGGCGATCGGGCAGGCGGGGCGGAGGTATGTCAAGCCCTGGCAGCAAGGACTATTGAAGTTGCAGAACTGCTAGAGGAGGAGTCCCTGGGGTGGGACGAGATGAGAGAGGCGGTCTCACAACCGCTGGGGAGCCCCCCCCGGGAGGATCCAGCAGGGCTCAGCTGCTCCCCAGTTCCTGACTAACCACGCCGCTCTGCATCATAGAAGCATAGAACATTTGGGGTTGGAATGGACCTTTAAAAGCTGTTAAGTCCAAACTCTCATGCAATGAGTAGGGATACCTTCAAATAGATCAGGTTCCTCAGAGCCCCATCCAACCTGACCTTGGATATTTCCAAGGATGGGGCACCCACCACCTCTCTGGGCAGCTGCACCCATATCTATGCTGAGTATTCGTGTTAGATCAAGTATCTGGTGTCACTTCAAAGGTGAGGAATTGGGCCATAAGAATGTGAAAAGTACAGGTACAGATGTGTCCCCACAGTGGGTCCTCCCCATGCACTGTGTAGAGCCCGGAGGGACCTGGAGCAGGAATGACACCATTCCTAGGGATACCTCCCGGAGGTGGCAGTATGGGAATGTAGTGGCTTGTCCAGCATCAGGTGAGACTGCAGGGACAACTGTGCAAAGGGGTCCCCTGCACTGCTGTCGGGAGCTACTGCTCGGGGCTGCCACGTGCCATTCACCAGGGTAGTGGCAGTGCTGAATTGAAGTTGTCTTACAAACTGCTGGAGGCTACGGAGGTGGGAACCTCTGCCATTAAATTCCCTTATATTTTTGTGACTTGCATGTATAGTGTTGGCCAGAAAAGCGTGATTATCGGAGTCTTAATATGGGATACTTAATATGGGATTCACCTCTTAATATGGGATTCTGTGGGGACTCCATGGAGAGTTTCCAAGGATCCATCTAGCACTTCACAGTAGACTGGATGATGAGCATATATATGAGGTTGGAGAAACATAAACACCATCAGGATCAGTTAATATTTTCGTATTTCATAAACACTAATGACTAGTTCACTTTACTGCAGGGTGTCAGAATCACAGCAGCCTCAGGGAAGAGAAGGACCTTCTTGATATATCAATATTAAACCACATTTACTGTTTGTGAGAAAGTGGTCTCTGTTTGGGGCTCTTATCATTTTGAATTACTGGAAAATCATACAAGTTTTATTTAGACTCATAAAAGTTTTTGCAATAGTACCTTTTTGGAGGATGGTTTCTGACTTCAGGGGTTTTCCATTCAGGTCAGAGACCCACCAAGTCTTGCCTTCTCTTTGGCTCTCGGTAGAGAGGAGTGGTGTGACATGGGCAGTGGTGTGAGATATCCTCTAAACTTCTCAGTGATGCCTGCTTTCCTTCAACACGCGAATGACAATGGTTCTCTCTGTTCTTTGCAGGGCAGTGCTCCCTTCTCTGAAGATGCAGGGCCCGGAGCTGCAAATGCAGTTTCCCCTGCAAACAGGGAGCTGGAGCTAAATGTCAGTTCTGAGCAAAACCCTTGGATCGCCCATTAATAAGTGAAGAGAAAGACAAGTTTGTCTGTCCTCACAGGGAAAAGGCAACGAAGAGACCAAACACCTACCTAAAAGGTACCAGGGAGATGAAGCCTTCTCTGTGAGAGTACTTTCCCTTTGAGCAGTACTTTATTCATGTAGGTGTTTTGTGACTGTGATGTCGATGGAGGAGGAGAGCCGTGCTGCATGTTGATGACATAATAATGTATGATCGTGAGAGTGCTACTGCTTCTACATACTTCGAGAAATATTGAAAGCTGGCAGCAGATCTTTAACTTTTTTTTACACCGCCTTCTCTGGGGGGTTCCTTTCGTGTTTTGCTTGTTTCTTTCTTTTTATGGAGAGAGCTTTGTAATAATGTCCTAATTTTCTGTTCAGTGTTCAACACCAGGCAAAACAGATATTATGCAAAATTAAGTGGTGATTGCAAAGGAATTTCTTACAAAATAAGCAGAAGCTGTTTACATTTTGTACTGCTGGCATTGGCACACTTGGCATATTTGACCAGGAGTTTACAGGTTCTCCTAATTGTAAAGAGTGGGCTTTGAGAAATGTATTCTTTCTTCCTTCCTTTCTTTTTTTCCCCATAAAGTTGAAATAACCATTTCACGATTTTTAAAAACTAAGATAATTACAAGTATTGTTTGTGGTTTTTCAGTAAAATAGAAGAAACCATTTACAATTAGTTAGAGCACTGTAGAATATAAGGTGTCAAGAAACTTTCCGTTTTCTCTTTCTTTCGTCAGTCGGTATTAATCTATAAAGTAATGTGATAATTCCTGTCGTTAAACCATTTTAAAGAGTCAAATGAGTGATGACAGAAAACAATAAAATATACTTGGACCTCCCTCGGGTGAGTGTGCTGTCTGGAGATCACTTACCTCAGGCATCGCTGAGGAAACAGCCAACCCAAGAGGAGGATATTGGGAATAAATCCGGGCATCTGGACTGGAATTTATGAAGGGGAAATCAGAACCACTTGGTGAATAGACGGTCTCGGAAGCAGCAACTCCTCGGAGCAAGGCGGAGGAGGTTTTTTTTCTGAGTGGAGCTGAGGTCTGAGATGCTGCCTCCAGCCCATTCCCAAAGGCTCGCAGCAGGAGAGGTGGTGAAGTACGGGAACAATCTCGGTCCATTCCGAGAATGACTCTGGCGATAGCTGCCGTGGTTAAAAGACCATCTCACACCTGGTGGTTGGACCCCTGTAACAATGCACAGCTGTTTTAGCTGAACAGCCGGAAAGCGATTTATTCAAAGCGTCCACACTGGGGGGAAGGGAGGCGGAACCAAAACAAAAGGAACAATCCAGCTTTCAATAAATTCCATTTTGAAGTAGAAGGCAAACAGAGGCATTGCTCATTCAGCCAGTGGCCATACTTTGAATATGGTTGTACGGACAGTTAAATCTCTATGCTTTGGCTTCTGAAGAGAGAAATCGACCCGTTAATCTTTGCTTTCCCGGCTTTACGCTGGAAAATCTTCGAATCCTTCTGCAGATCGGCCGCCTGGTGCCGCTGCTGACCGCGGAAGCTCCGCGCAGCTCCTAGTCCCGCCGCCCCCGCGATTCGGGCGGGCGGGGCTGCACCATCTCGGGCTGCTCCGTTCGGGGGTCGGCAGACTGTATCGGCAGCTCCATCCAGCTCACAGGAGAGGAGATTGGGTCACCGGAAAAGAATGAAGGTCAGGAAGAGCGAGGAACCCCTTCCCGGGCGAGCGGTGGCTCTAATCCTTGTCCTCTGCATCTTGGGGATGAGAGTGGAAACCGCTCGGTACTCGGTGCCCGAAGAGGCGGAGAGAGGCTCTTTTGTGGCGAATATCGCTAAGGATTTGGGGCTGACTGGAGAGGAATTATTGGCTCGTCAGGCTCGACTGGTTCTTGAAGGAGAAAAGCAGTATTTAGAGCTGAACCAGCGCACCGGGGATTTGGTGGTGAGAGAGCAAATGGACCGGGAAGAGCTGTGTGGGCAGAGCGAGCCCTGCTTGCTGCGTTTTGAGGTGCTGCTGGAGAGCCCACTGCAGTCCTTCCGAGCTGAGGTAAGACTCACCGACACAAATGATAATTCTCCTGTGTTCTTAAATAAAGAGATAGTTTTAAAGATGCCAGAATCTGCAATGCCGGGGACTCGCTTTTTGTTGGAAAGTGCTCACGATCCAGACGTGGGGAACAATAGTGTTCAACATTACAGTATCAGCTCGAACGAATATTTCCATGTGTACACCCAGCGGCGCAATGACGGCGGGAGGTACGCCGAGCTGGTGTTGGATCGAGTCCTGGACAGGGAGCACCAGGCAGAAGTTGCTTTCAGCATCACGGCTGTGGATGGTGGGACTCCACCGCGGTCTGGCACAGCTTTAATCCGCGTGGTAGTTCTGGATATAAACGACAACACCCCGGTATTTACCCAGACTCTGTATAAAGTCTCTGTAATGGAAAATAGCCCCCTGGATACCTTAGTAGTGATAGTGTCTGCTACCGATTTAGACGCAGGAACGAATGGGGAAATAGTGTATTCCATATTTCAAAATTCAGAGGAAAATCTCCAAACGTTTAAAATAAACCCAGAGACAGGCCAGATTCGACTCAAAAAGCCTTTGGATTATGAAGAAAAAAAGACCTATGAGATAGACGTCCAAGCCACAGATGGAGGGGGTCTGTCCACGCATTGCAAGGTGGAGGTGCAGGTGAAGGACGTGAACGATAATGCCCCCGAGGTGATCGTCACCTCGCTCACCAGCACCCTCTCCGAAGCCGCCCCGCCCAACACCGTAGTGGCCCTCTTCAAGGTGTGGGACAGGGACTCGGGGGACAACGGCAGGGCGAGCTGCGAACTGACAGGAGAGCAACCCTTCAGGATCACGCTGCTGGCAGCCGACGCGTACGCGCTGGTGACATCAGAGACACTGGACCGGGAGCAGGTGGAGGAATACAACGTGACGGTGCGAGCTCGCGATGAAGGCTCCCCTGCCCTCTCAGCATGGAAGACCCTGCTCGTGCGGCTTTTGGATGTGAACGACAATGCACCCATCTTCACCGAGGCCATTTACACCATGGTGATGAGCGAAAACGAGCCGGCGGGGAGGAGCCTGGGCCGCCTCAGGGCCACGGACCCTGACGCGGGAGAAAATGCCAGCGTGAGATACGCGCTAGTGCCGCCACCGACAGGCACCCTGGCCGCGGCATCATTCGTGTCAGTGGACGCGGAGAGTGGAACCGTCCGTAGTTTGCGCCCGCTGGACTATGAGAAGGTGCGCGCCTTCGAGGTGACAGTTCG
>JANPWX010017057.1:0-29648 GCA_024734555.1 Trochalopteron elliotii
CACTCCCGGCACCCCCAAAACCTCCCGAGACTCCCAAGTCCCCCCCAGGAACCTCCAAACCCTCCCGGGACCCCCAAATCCCCGCTGGTACCCCCAACCCCCCGCAGGGCTCCGCTGCCGGCACCAACGGGAGCGGTGTTGCCCTTTTAAGGGGAGTTATCCTGGGAACCGACAACAGCGGCGCCTCTTAAAGCGGCGATGGCAGAGAGAATCCCAAAAATCCACCCTGGGGGGCAAAATAACCCCTACAGGGACTTGGAATGGGGGCCACGCTAAAAATGTCACTTAAAGCCGTCATGATCAACCCTTGAAAAGGGCTTGTGGAGCTGCGGCCCCACAAACACCCTACAGTGAGGAGGAAAAACACCCCTGATGTGGTGGGATCCCACCTGGATCCCCCCTGGATGGCTGGAGCTATCGCGCTGCTCGTGCGCACTCCCAGTGTGATCCCAGTAGGATCCCAGTAGGATCCCAGCACAGCCCAGTCACTCCCACTCCTGGCATTCCCCCCACCCCTCTCTGCCTTCCGACCTTTCCCGGCTCCATCCCCGATTCTCTCACGGCTGCGAGGGGTTCGGGAACGGGGGAGGAGGGAGGGAGGAAGAGGCGGAGCGGCAGCGGAAAGCGGGAGGAAGAAGAGGAGAGGAAGGACCCGGTGGGTCCAGCGCTCCCCGAACCCGCAGCCCCCCGGGACCATCGGCCCCGATCCCGCAGGTGCCCGGGGGTTGCGGTGTCGGCAGAGCCCCGGCAGGGGGCGGAGGGATGCGGGTTACCCCGCGGTGGGGTTTGGGCTTCCCGGGCCGGGCCCTCCGAGCTCTGCCGGGGCCACGTGGGGACCCCGGATTTGGGGACCCCCTGAGCGGGACCCCAGAGACAGGAGAGCCCCAGAAGCCCAAAGCAGGGACCCCGAGAGAAGGGAACCCCTGGGATTGCCGGGCCCCCGTTGGGGGGTGCTGGGGCTGGAGGGGCGGGATGGCCGGAAAAGGGGTTCGGAGGTCCCGGGGCCGGCAGTGGCTGCTCCCAGGATGAGCCCAGTCCCCCCCCACCCCCATGCATAACAAGGATTGTGAGGTGTACAAATATCATTAAGAGCAAATTAAAAAAATGTTTCCCTTAGGCTTAGCCTGAGAATCGTGCTTTTCAGAATGTATGGGGTAAATTAAAAAAAAAAATCATTAATTCTGTCAGAAGTAAAAATTACATAAGTAGAGCTTTGTTTTCATATTTCTTGCTCCTTTGGTATGTTTGAGTGAAAAAGAAGCCAATAGATCTTTAATGCTGTTAACTCATCCTTATTACAGAATGTCCTACAGAGAAGGAGAGATTTCTGTTCACACAGCTATTTCTTGGAAAAGAAGGGGATGATTTTGAGGAATGAGGGTAACATGTTATAGAAGTGAATGCTGTATAGCAATATTTGTGTCAGTCTAAAGTGTTTTGGTTTGTTTTTTTGGTGGGTTTTGTTTGTTTTGGGGGGGATTTTTGGTTCCCTGTGGTTGTTTGGATTGTTGAGTTTTTTGCTTTATTTTTTGGGGTTTTTTGTTTTGGTTTGGTTTTGGGGGGGGGGGGGTTGGGAAGGAGGTGTGTTAATAACCACACCCCCGTGTGGTTCCAGTTTCCTCGGCACTCCCAGTATGAGCCCAGTCACTCCCAGTCATTCCCTATTATGATGCATTCTGCCTACAGCACGGTCCCAGTTGCTCTTACTTCTGTAAAGTGTGTTCCCAGTTGCCCCAGTTTCCCCTAGCACAGCCCCAGTCACTAGTATGATCCTAGTATGATCCCAGTCTCTCCCAGCAGGGCCCCAGTCACTCATACACACCCCCAGTTGCCCCCAGTGTATTTCCAGACCCCCCCAGCACATTCCCAGTGGCTCCCAGTGCAGTCCCAGTCACCACCTGCATGGTCTCAGGCACTCCCAGTATATCCCAGTTGCCCTGAACATTCTCATAGTCATTTCCAGGCATTCCCAGTTCCCTCAGGATGGTTCAGTTGCTCCCAGTTTTATCCCAGTCACTGCCAGTACACCCCAGTTGTCACCAGTATGTATCCTGTCATTCCCAGTTGCTCCCAGTTTCTCCCAGTGTATCCCTAGTAGGCTCCCAGCATGGGCCTGGTAGCTCCCAGTAACCTTCAGTCAGGGTCCGGTCACAACCACTGTAATCCCAGTATGATTATAGCCCCAGTATGATCCTGTGTTGGTTTGGATAGATAGGTATTTGCTAAGGAAGATTGGGGTCTTTTTTGGAATGTAAGCCTCTTCTTTTTTCTTTCTAAATTATTATAAATTTGCAATTAAAAGACTGTTAGACAAAGATTGTGGGAATGGGTATAGCAGTTCTTTACTAGGGATATTAAAAATACAAATGTTGTAGTACAAAAGAATAAGCAAACAAACAAACAAGGAATCCTAGAAAACCCTGACAGAGTCAGAAATACAACCTGATGCCCTGTTGGTCAGGGTGTTGGAAACAGTCCAAAAATAAGCCCTCCTGGACTGGCAGATGTGGTCCTGTTGGAAGCAGAGATGATCCTGTGGAGCTGAGGGTTTAGAGACGGATTTGGTTTTTCTTTGGGAGTCACATGGGAACACTGGAGTGCTTGGTGACACTTGTGGCTCTTTTTTATTTAGGTAGAAATGGTTTGGCTTTTTCTTTTTGGGTGGAGCATCTTACAATAGGATGATGAATTGTATTATGTCATTGGTGAGCTTTAATGGCTTTATTAACACAAGATTTTTTTTGAGGTAGTGGAAGAGTGAACAGAGATAAGAAACAGTGCCCCACCCGGTTTTAACAGATGGCTTGTTATCAGACAGGCAGTCACTTTCTTTTTTCTGGAGTTACAATAGATAAAAAACACTTAAACAGGTTTCAACAGATGAAATATAATAAAATTTTTCTGGTTATAAAAACTCAAGACATTATGTACTCTTTATTCTATTACTATCTGCACCATACCTAACACAATGACCCTTTTACACTCAATTTTTACTTAAGATTAGGTTTTTTTGTGGTACACGACTGTTTTTTTAAATTTTTTTGTATTACTCACGAAGTGTAACTAGGTTTTTGAACAAAAACAATCTTACGGATGGGTTCACTTTTGCCTGAGGTGGGTTAATCCAAACAGTCTTTCTTAAAATACCTTTCATGTGTACCACAGAGACTTTATTTTCATTTACTGTGTGCAAGGGTTTAGACTGGGCAGGACTAGCTCAATCTTTGAGTGTTGACTATTCAGCTGGCTTTTAAGTTAATTTCTTAATTTCTGAAGGTCTCTTTACTAAGTGCCTTCAGGGCAGTTTTTTAGTAATTTATTGCACCATTTAACTTTTTTGGCAGCTGGTGCATGATAAGGGATGTGATATATTTATTCAATGTCATGTTTTCTGGCCCAGGTGTTTCTAAGGCCGTTTTTGAAATGGGTTTTATTGTCTGACTTGGTTTTCTCAGGGGTGCCATGTTACTACAGGATTTGTTTTTTTAGGTTGAGGATGGTGTTTTGGGCAGTAGCATGAGGCACAGGGTAGGTTTTTAACTATCTGGTGGTGGCTTTTACTATGGTCAGCACAGAGCGCTTGCCTTGACAGGTTTGGGGAAGGGTGATGTAGTTAATCTGCCAAGCTTTTTTAGATTTATATTTGGACCACTGCTCACTATACTATAGGGGCTTTACTTGCTTGGCTTGCTTGATTGCAGTATATGTCTTACAGTTAGGGATAACTTGAGAAATATTGTCTATGGTTAAATTTACTTCTTGGTCTTGTGCTCACTTATGGGTGGCATTTCTGCCCTGATGGCTTGAGGCATCATGGGCCCATCGAGCTAGGAACAACTCTTCTTTGTGTTGTTAATTTAAGTCTGGTTTTGATACTTTTATTTTTGCAGCTTGAACTACTTGTTTGTTGTTTCAGTGCCCTTCATTAGCTTGACTCTTGGGGACATGGGCATTTATGTGGCGGACTTTTACAGGTAGCTTCTCTACCCGAGTGGCAATGTTTTTGTATTTATTTGCAGTCTAGATTGGTTTTTTTTCTATGCTGCTAGTTGGCTTTTTTTTTTTTACTTTTCCAGCCAACCCCACAGAGCCTTGGTTACTATTCGCGAATTAGTGTAGAGGTAGAGCTTTGTCCACTTCTTTTTTTAAGCAATGTTCAGGGCCAATTGAACGGCTTGGAGTTTAGCAAGTTGGCTTGAACTGCTTTTTTTTTCAGTGGCTTGTGTGATTTGTTGTGTGGGGCTTCATACGGCTGCTTTTTACTTCTGGTTCATTTCTACGATGTGACAGGAACTGTCAGTGAAAAGAGCATAGCATGTTTCTTCTCCTGGCAGTTGGTTGTATGGAGGAGCTTTTTCAGCTTTTGTTACTTGTTCTTGCTTTTCTTCATTTGTGAGACTAAAGTTTTTACTTTTTGGCCAGTTGGTAATTACTTCTAAAATTCCAGGGTGATTTGGGTTTTCAATACGGGCACGCTGTGTGATGAGGGCAATCCATTTACTCCATGTGGCATCGGTGGCGTGGTGGGTAGAGGAAACTTTCCTTTTAAGCATCTACTTCAGCGCTGGTAGTCAAGGTGCCAGGAAGAGTTGTGCTTCTGGGCAAATTACTCAAGGCGGCTTGGACTTTCTCATAGGCACCAAGATTTTCTTCTCTGTGGGAGTGTAGTTGGCTTCGGACTTTTTGTAACTTTGGCTTCAGAATTTTGGTGGTCAGCTTTGAGTCTTTCTTGGTACCTTTTGCCAAAGGCTCTAGGATAAACTATTGTTTTCGGCTGCGGAGTAAAGTACTTTTTTTATATCTGGTTCTGTCCTGACTGGGCTAAGGGCCACTGCGTGAGCGATTTTCTGCTTGATCTGAACAATGGCTTGTTGCTGTTCAGGGCTTTAGTGGAAATCGTTCTTCTTGCGGGTGACCAGGTAGAGAGGGCTCACGATCTGACTGTACTTAGGAATATGTATTTTCTAAAAGCTTATGGCACTTAGGAATGCTTGTGTTTCTTGCTTGCTGGTTGGAGGAGATACCGCAGTGATCTTGTTGATGATTTTGGTGGGAATCTGACGCTGTTCATCTTGCTACTTTACTTCTAGGAACTGGATTTTTTGGGCAGGTCTCTTGACTTCGCTCTTTTTGATGGTGAAACTGGCTTCTAGGAGAATTTGGATGATTTTTTTTTCTTTCTCAAACATTTTAGCTGCAGTGCTTTTTTTACACAATGATGTCATCGATGTATTGTAGATCTTCTGGAGCTTTACTCTTCTCTAGTGCAGCCTGGATCAGTCCCTGGCAGATGGTGGGGCTGTGTTTCCACCCCTGGGGCAGTCGGTTCCAGATATACTGCACGCTTTTTTAGGTGAAAGCAAACTGAGGCCTGCATTCTGCTGCCAAAGGAATGGAGAAAAATGCATTGGCAATGTCAATAGTGGCATACCACCTTGCTGCCTTGGGCTTCAGTTCATACTGGAGTTCCAGCATGCCCAGCACAGCAGCGCTCGGTGGAGTCACTTCATTCAAGCCACAATAGTCCACAGTCAGTTTCTATTCTCTGTCAGATTTGCGCACAGGCCAGATGGGGCTGTTGAAGGGTGAGTGGGTTTTGCTGACCACCCTTTGGCTCTCCAGCTCACGGATTATCTTGTGGATGGGGATCACGGCATCTCAATTCGTCTGATACTGCTGGCGGTGCACTGTCGAGGTGGCAACAGGTACTGGTTGCCTTTCTACCTTCAGGAGTCTTACTGCAGATGGCTTTTCTGATAGTCTAGGCAAGGTATTTAATTTCTTAATGTTCTTTGCTTTCACAGCAGCTATTCCAAAAGCCCATCTGAGTTCTTTAGGATTTTTATAGTAGCCATTTTTGAGGAAGTCTGTGCCTAAAATACATGGGGCCTCTGGGCTGGTCACAATTGGATGTTTCTGCCACTTTTTTGGTTAGGCTTATCTTGGCTTTTAACAAAGTCAATTTCTATGATTTTCTCATTACTTTGGCAATGGAAATCGGTTTTGCTCTTACATGTTTTGATGGCATTAGAGTACACTGAGACTCAGTGTTGATCAAAGCTTCATATTTTTGTGGCTCTGATGTGCCAGGCTATCGAATCTACACAGTTCAAAAAACTTGGTTTTCCCGTGTCTCTTCTTGGCTAGAGACAGGGCTCCTCTAGCACTGGTTATTATTTCTTTCTTGGACATACATTGTAGAGGTTCTTTCAAGGGAGTCTGACACAGCATTTCTACCTCTGTAATACAGAAGTATTACAGCTTGGCAGCTTGGTCATGGGAGGCTTAGGCTACTTTTATTTTAGTGGAACTCTTTCAGTGAGTGCTTTTTTCTTTGAGCTTACGTACCCATGCTGCCAGGACAGAAGTAGGTTTCTTATGCTACACTTTCATCTTCTTTCTATGGCTACGCAGATAAAACTACAGGTCAGCTCGTGGGGGGTACATTCTTTTTCTAGCTGGGGGGCGTTGAGCTTTGATTTTGGGGCCTGTGACTCACACTGGTGCTACATGGGAACTGTTCTTCATTATCTTTTCTCTCATTTCTTTTATTTTCTTTTTGAGTTTTTTTACCACAGCAGAGACATGAGCTTGCATTGTGTTATTGAACATACTTTTATAATTTTTGAGCTTGTTGGCAACAGAACCTACTGTTTCTTGGTTATCTTCAGCATTAATTGTTGTGATGAATGTGGCATATTGAGATGGCTTATGAGTTGCTAGATTTTACATGTGCTCTGTGTATTTCACTTTATCAGGGTTATTATCATGCTGTCTGGTCTTCTTAAAAAGTACTTCCAATACTGCCACTTTCTTCAGCTGTTGGATCTCTTTTTTAAGGGTCTTCTAGTGCAGTCTGTTGTTTTGCTCTTGCATTCTGTTTTTTTAGACAAATTTCTTTCTCACACTTATTGAAAGTTGTTCCCAAAGGGAAAGGGGCCTTTGCTCTTTTACAAATACTTGATTTACACTTGAGTTTTGGGTCAAGGGTTTTAAATTTTTTGCTTCACTACTATCAAGTTGTATGCCTGTACTCATAATGTTTCAGACTTGAAGTAGGCAGGCTGTATAAGCCTCACGTTTCCATCGTATAACATCTTTGTGCAGATTACGTAGACCTTTATAAGACAGGGACTTGGTGATGATCTGAACTTGTGGCTCTCCTGTGGATTGTGAGGGCTCTTCTTTCTTATTTTTACTACTAGGGTGTGCTGATTTTACTTTAGACTTCTTTGTTTCTACAGGGACGACTGCTGCTGGCTGTGGCTGCCCCTGAGGTTCAGCTGGAACTTGGACGGTTGTGACATCTGTGGGTTTTATTGCTGCAGTATCAGACTCTGCCTTTTCAGGGGCAGGGGGAGGGTTTTTTATGAGCTGGGGAAATGTACTTTTTCAGCATCTGGCTTATTTCGTGTATTTCTTTTACTAGAACTTTTACTCAATTCGAGTGGTTTATTTTTGAGACAGGCTGTGGGGCAGGGTTAGGCTCTGGGGTACTATTTTTATTTTGTGAGGTATGTATTAGCATGGTTATTTAGGTTAATCTTTTCTTATCTCTGAATGCTAAATAGAGTAGGCTTATTAGCAACACTAATTACTGTATGATACCATTAGCATTCAGAGAGGATTTAAACTTTTTAAAAACTGGTGGGGTAGACTTAAAGAGCTGGGTGAAGGGTTGGGAAAAACATTTCTCTGTTGTTATTTTTTCATAGCAGGTTTCATTGTTAAAGTAATTTTAAAAACATACAGTTAGTGCATGATAGTTTTAAATTCATGTGCTTGCTTTTTAGAAGAAATTAAAAATTTATGAGTTTTTTACTTTATTAATTTATAAAATAAACTGGATGACAGCCACAGTAGCCTTAGTTATAGGGCCCATGTTTAGACAAGGGCCTGTAAATGGCAGAAATACAGCCACAACCACGTGCCACCCAAACCAGGGAAAGCTGGACCACATAATGCTGTCCAACGAGGCTTGTATACACAAGAACTTAGGTCACCAAGAGCTGCTATTCCTTTTTCCTCTCAATGCCCTCGTGCCGCACGTTGGGCACCAAAATTTGTTTCAGTTTGGATAGACAGGTATCTGCCAGGGAAGATTGGAGTCTCCCTTGGAATGTAGGCCTCTTCTTTTTTCTTGGTGACACTTGTGGCTCTTTTTTATTTAGGTAAAAATGGTTTGGCTTTTTCTTTTTGGGTGGAGCATCTTACAATAGGATGATGAATTGTATTATGTCATTGGTGAGCTTTAATGGCTTTATTAACACAAGATATTTTCTTGGAGGTAGTGGAAGAGTGAACAGAGATAAGAAACAGTGCCCCACCCGGTTTTAACAGATGGCTTGTTATCAGACAGGCAGTCACTTCCTTTCCCCTGGAGTTATAAAAGATAAAGAAAAAACACTTCTTATACAGGTTTCAACAGATGGAATGGAATAAATTTTTTTTGGTTATAAAAACCCAAGACAGATCCCAATCACTTGCAGTCTAATTGCAGTCAGTCCCAGTCATTTCCAGTATGATGCCAGTGGCCCCTATTGTGATCCCAGTTGCTCCCTGTCAATTCCAGCATGACTCCAGTAGCCTCCAGTATGATCCTCATGACTCCCAGTATGTTCCAGTCACCCCCAGCATGCTCCCAGTCATTCCAGTTCCTCCCAGTTGCTTTCAGTGTGATTCTAGTTGCTCACAGCCATTCCCAGTCAATCCCAGTATGGTTCCAGTTACTCTCAGTGTGATCCCAGTCTCACCTGGCCGGGATCCAGCTGCTCCCACTGTGATCCCACTATGATGCCAGTTTCTGCCAGAATAGTTCCAGTTGTTCCCAGTTCCTCCCAGTATGATCCAAATTGCCCCCAGTAGCCACTAGAATGTTTCCAGTCTCTCTCAGCAGGGACCCAGTCACTCCCAGTAGCCCCCAGCATGGATCCATTAACTCCCAGTTGCCCCCAGCCTGGTCCCATTTGTCCTGTGCATGATCCCAGCTGTTCCCAGTGTGGTTCCAGTCAGTCCAGTACAGTTACAGACACTCCCAGTATATCCCAGTTTCCCTCAGCATGCTTGTAGTCTTTCCCAGTCACACCCAGTTGCCCCAGTAAGATTCTGGCTGCCTCAGAATGATCCCAGTCCTTCCCAGTTACTCCCAGTTGCCTCCTGCGTGTTCCCAACTTCTGTCAGTTGCCCAGAGTGTGGTCCCAGTTTCTCTCAGTATGATTCCAGTTTCCCCAGTTGTGTTCTCATTCCCCTCAGCATGGTTCCAGTACCTTCCAGTTGATCCCAGCTGCTCCCAGTGTGTCCATATTTTCCTCCCAACATGGGCACAGTAGCTCCCAGTAACCCCCAGTCAGGATCCATTCACACCTGCTGTAATCTCAGTGGCTCCCAGGATGATCCCAGTAGGACCCAGGACTCAATCACTCCCAGATACTCCCATTATTATTCCAGTCACTCCTAGTGTGGGCTCAGTTGTTTCCAGTTGCCCCTAGTACAGTTCCAGTCACTCCATAGATGATCCCAGTCCTTCCCAGCATAGTCCCAGTCATACCCAGTTGCCCCCAGTGCAGACCCAGTCACTCCCACTCACTCCCAGTCACCCCAAACATGATCCCAGCTCTCCCCAGCATGGTCCCAGCTGTTCCCAGTGTGGTTTCAGTCCACCCATTATGGTCACAGACACTCCCAGTATATCCAAGTTGCCCTCAAAATGCTTGTAGTCATTCCCAGTCACTCTCAGTTGCCCCTGGAATGTTCCAGTTACCCCAGTACAAACCAGTCAGTCCCAGTGATGCCCAGTGATCCCCCACCCCTCTCTGCGTTCCCCCCATCTCAGATCTCCCGAAAGGAGCCCTAAGGGCTGGAAGTGCCCAGCCAGGGTTCCCAGCAAGGCCCAGTTTGGATGTGCAGCCCCCAGTTTTCCCAGTTTCCCTCTCCTTTTCCCTGAGCCAGGTTCCCCCCGCCCCCAGTGGGTGGGAGCAGCCGAGAGCTCCGCGCTGCCCATCCCGACCTGTCCCGGCTCCATCCCCACTCCTCCCGCGGGCTGCCAGGGCTTGGGGAACGGGGCACCCAGGGTGTGCCTGCTCCTGGGGGAGGAGGAAGGCTGGGAGAGGAGGAGTGGGAGGAAGAGGAAGAGGAGGGACAAAGGAGGATCAAGGAAAGGAAAAGGAACCAAAAGTTGAGAACTCCCTGAATTTGGAGCCCCCCCCCCCCCCCCCCCCCCATGGGATCATCACCCCCCCATCCCACAGCTGACCAGGGAGAGGGAGCTGGGCCCAGATGTCCTGGCCAGTCCCTGGGTTGGGTTTTTTTGTGGGGGATATCTAGAGAATGAAGAACTCCAAAGCTGAGTGGAAAATGCCCCTTGGGGGGACATTGGGAGGTCCCAGTGGCGGCTGCTGGCAGAGGCAGCCTGGAGGAACAGAGCCCTGTGTCCCCCAGGAGCCCAAAGTGGGGAGCCCAGAGAGGGGGGAGCACCACGATTGGCGGGACCCTCAACAGCCTGGAGAGGGTCAGGGGGGACTCCTTGGAGCCCCTGCACCCCAAAGCAGAGAGTAAGGGGAGAAGGGACCCCGGGACCCCAACACCCCCCAGCATCCCTGTGGGGGGAAATGGAAGAAGGGGAAAACTTTTCTGATTCCTGGGACTCCCAGCAGCCTGTGGAGGGCAGGGACTGAGTAGACAGGAGGCCCTGAGTACAAGTGGGACTCCCATCAGCTGGGACAGGGTTGAACCCCTGAACACCAAAGGGGAGAGATCAGAGACAGGGAACTCCTGGGAGGCATTTTTTCGGCTGAGTCTTGGTGTCTGGGAGTCTTTTATGGACTCCAGAGGCCCGGTGACTTCTAGAGATGGACTTGGGCAGAGGGACCTTCAAACTCAACATGCTTATCACTCTTTTTCCCCAAACCAGGATTTGCCATTCCCAAACCTTTGGCTGGATGGGGGAGGAGGCTGCAAGGAAGAGTAAGATGCCCCGGAACAGCCAGGCAGGTGAGGAGGAAGTCAGTGCCCCTTTCCCCCTCTCTCCTCCTCCATCTCTCCCAGCTCAGCACGGCCCCTGGCCGCAGGACAACCCCGCTGCTGACACCATCCTGCCAGGGATGGACTGAGGGGATCTCCTTCCCCTTCCCTCTGGCATGGAGGCAAATCCCATCCTCTTCTTGTCCTTCCTTCCCCAGACAAGGAGCTGAGGATGCAGATCAGGGAGGACAACTCACCACAGCAGAACCTCGTGGAAGAGGCTGTAGTGAACGGCTCCATGGTGCAGGAATCCACCGGGGAGGAAAATCGCCCGAGATCCCACAGGAGAAGGGGCTCCAAACCCATCCCAGGGTGCTTTGAGGTGGAGAGACCCACCCTGTGCCGGGAAAGCAGACGGAGATCAAGCCAGGGGTCTCAGCTGGTGGTCCATGAGCAGCTTCATGATGAAGAGAAGCTCCACATGTGCTTGGAGTGTGGGAAGGGCTTCGCCCAGAGGAGCGACCTGATCCGCCACCGGATGATCCACACCGGGGAGAGGCCCTACAAGTGTCCCCAGTGTGGGAAGAGGTTTCAGACCAGCTCCGATCTCCTCAGGCACCAGCGGATTCACACAGAGGAGAGGCCCTTCCGCTGCCCCGACTGCGGGAAGGGCTTCAAGCACAACTCCCACCTCATCACCCACCGGCGCATCCACACTGGGGAGAGGCCCTACGAGTGTGGGGAATGTGGGATGAGCTTCAGCACCAGCTCCTACCTGATCTGCCACCAGAGGATCCACACCAGGGAACGGCCCTACGAGTGTGAGCAATGTGGGAAGAGCTTCAGCCAACGCTCCAACTTGATCCGCCACCAGAACATCCACACTGGGGAAAGGCCATACAAGTGTGGGGAATGTGGGAAGGGCTTCAGTGATAGGTCCCAGTTGATCATCCACCAGATGATCCACACTGGGGAGAGGCCCTATGAATGTTCTGAGTGTGGGAAGAGGTTTAAGACCAGCTCCCATCTCCTTGTGCACCAGCAGATTCACACAGAAGAGAGGCCCTTCCACTGCCCCGACTGCAGGAAGGGTTTCAAGCAAAACTCCCACCTCGTCACCCACCGGCGCATCCACACTGGGGAGAGGCCCTACAAGTGTCCCCAGTGTGGGAAGAGCTTCTCAGACAGCTCTACCTTGAGCAAACACCAATGGAGTCACCGGTAAGGGAAGCCCTGTGAGTGCCCAGACTGTGGGAAGAGCTTCCTCCACTGCTCCAGCTCCATCTCCCATCTGAGGAGCCACACTGGGCAGAGCCCTGGATCCCCACAGGCACCTGGATGAACGCAGGGGCATGAACATCTACCAAGACACTGATTGACATTGTAAATTAATTGGGATTTTTTTTTAATTTACAGCCAAAAAATCTGTGCTGTTCTGTTGTTTCTTCTGATGCCATCAAGCTAAGTAGAATGATCTTGGAGATCTTTTTGCACCTGAATAATTTCCATGATTTTGTTATCAAAAAACCTAGAATTGGATTAAAAATAAAGAAGCAAAGAGATCTAAAGCTGAATCATTTTACAGGGATTTGAGTGTGAATTTGTGGTTCCAGGGAATATTTCAGAGGATTTAGGTGTTCTGGGACCACTCAAGCCAAGGGACATGGCCATGATCTCATAGTCGTTGCAGCAGAACGTGTCCACCTGATCTCGTCTCTTCTCCAGGAATTCCGGTTGTCTGTCCCAGTTCCTGGCCTGGGTCTCCCCATCAGGGGTGTCCCCCACAAAGTGCCCAAATCGCTGCTGAAGTGCCCGAGCTGCTCCTGGCTGGGGATGTTCCTGTCCACCAACCTCTCCTGGTCAGTGCCAGGGGGGGCTGGGAGTGGTTTTAGGGACTGCTGGGGGGACTGAGAGAGGCTTTTATGGCTCTTGGGGGCATTTGTGTTGCTGGGAGAGGGCTTGGGGGCCTTTTGGGGTTGTTGTGAAGGAGTTTTGGGGTCGTGGCAGGGCTGCGTGTCTTGGAGAGAATTTGGGTGGGTCTTGGGGGAGAGGGGAAGGGGGTTTTGTGTTTTTTGGAGCCTTTCTGTTGCAGGGAGTGGTTGGGAGTATCTAGAGCAGGACCTGTGGAGTGGTTTGAGGGGTCTGAAAGTGGCAGTGTGTCCGGGAGGGGATTTTGGGGCAATTGTGACTTCCCCAGACCCCCAAAGCTGAGACCAGATCTTGTCCCAAAAACTGGGATCATGCTGGGAGTGATCAGGAGCATGCTGAGGGCAGTTTGGACCATGTTGGGGGCAGCTGGGATATACTGGGAGCATCTGGAACTGCCCTGAGAGTGACTCGGAGTGCCTGTGGGCAACTGGAATCATGCTGGAAGTAGCTGGGAGGAAGTGGGAGTGACTGGGAGCATGCTGGGGACAACTGGGATGTACTAAGTGAGACTGGGAGTGACTGGGACCATACTGGGAGTGACTGGAACCATGGCAATGGCCTGGGCTGGGTGCTGTGGGGCCTCAGGGTGCACAGGGAGCACTGTGACCCTGCGGGGCCTGCTGGAACCAAGGGGACATTGTGACACTCTGGGCCCGCCCTGCCCGTGGGGTGTTGCAGGACCCCCTGGGTGCCCAGGGCAGCAGAGCAGAGCCCCTGGCTCAGGGGCTGTTTCCTTAGAGCTGGAGCCAAGGAAAGATGGAAGTGGCCCCTTAAAGAAACCCTTGAGTTTCATGCAGTGGCATTCATTTATTCCCTGCAAGTTTTCCATTGGAACTCCGTCCCTCTGGAAGGGACACACACAAACCAGAGCCCCTCCTGACACCCCTCTCTGGCCCTCTGGGCACGGGGCAGCTGCTCTCAGCTGGCAGCAGGGCTCCCTGTACTCCCACAAGCTCCACTCCTGGGGAACTGGCACCAGGCTGGAGCAGCCCCAGACCCCAGAGCCCGGGAACGCTGCCCCTGACCAAAAACACCCACCCAGCCTGACAGATCCATCCATGCCCAGGAGGATGCTGCAGCCTTTGACCTCCCTGGGGATGACACGGCTGGAATGAAGGAAATCCAGGGCCTGCAGGCTCTGACAGAGGAGAAAAAAGGATGAGGTTCAAAATGAAAGACCTGAATTCATTCCACACAGAAAGGCAATGGCTCCAAGAGATTTCCTGTCTTGGGGAATGATAAGTATAAGAGAACATGGTGTGGCCAAGAGGAAGAGCTGCTGCTCCAACACCATTAGAGGAGCATCTTTCTAAGTGAAGGCAGATTAGGGCGTTTTTGTTCTTATCACCTGTTCACCAGGGCCAGTGTGTCCATGGCATGGGAAGCACCAGAGAGATCCTTCACCACCCAACTGACAGCTGCCATCTCTCCTTCAGCCACAACATCCTCCAAAGTGCCTCTGTCCCCATATTCCTTAAGCAGCCACAGTTCCTCAAGGACAAGGTAGCTCAAAGAAGAACAGAGTGGCCTGGACATCAATGTGCACAGCTAAATCACCTCATGGAAAAGACTTCAGCTGAGTCTTGTTCCCAGGTTACTTGTAAATGGAAACAGAATCAAATGGAGAGACATTCCTTTGAGGCCAAACAGTCCTTGGAATCTGCACAGTCTGAATGAGAAAGGCACATCCCTGAAAAAGGAGATGTCTTAGATGGCAAGCAAGGGAGAAAGGCAGTTTAGCAGCAGCAGAGATGAATCTGGCAGCAGGACACAGCCCATCAGCTGGTTCACCATCCTAACTCATCAATGGCACCAGGAGCTCCAGGAACAAGGCAAGGCAACTTTCACAGTTCTCCATGGGAGGGTGTGAGGGGCAGGTAAGGCAAGGCCAGGGAGGGGAAGGCGAGGCAAGGGAGGTGTGTACAAGGCACGACAAGGCAGGGTTATGCCAGGCAAGGCAAGGGAGAAAAAGGTAAGGTCAGGCCAGGTCTGGGTAGAGCAGGCAAGGAGAGGAAGGGGTAGGCAAGACAAGGAAGTCAGTGGGGGCAAAGAAAGGGAGGATCTGCAAAAGAAGAGAAGTGAGAGGTAGGCAAGGCAGGGGAGGGAAGGGATAGGCAAGGCAAGGGATGGGTCTGCAAGGCGAGGTAAGGGGGAGGGAGGCAGTGAAAGGCAAGGCTGATATTGGGACCCCTCCGGGTTTGGCTCCTCCAGAGCACACAGTGGGTCAGACCCTGGGCTGAGGGAAGGGGTCCCATGTGAACCCAGCACAGGCATTTCTCTTTGCAGAGGGCGTTCTGCAGGGAGAAAGGAGAACAAGAGACTTTCCTGTCTCCTCAGATTCCCCCCTCCTCCTTCGGCAGCCATACCCCAATCCATCAGTACCAGAGTTGATATGATCACTTCCATGCCAGGGAGCACAAGTCACTCAAAACTGAACCCTGCCAGAGCCCAACCCTGCCTGCCCATCTTGAAGCTCTGGGGGAATGGAATTTCAGCAGGAGTTGACCCACAATGATACTTTGCCACTTGTGGGTTTCTCACAGCCTTAGAAGTTGTGCGAGATCTCTGTCCCAGAACCACTCACCCTTCAAATGCACACACGTGCCTGGGGACAATTCAGGCTCCCAGCAGTGGTGGCTGCTTCCCTTTGAAACAGGAGCTGTTGCCTTTTCCTGTGCTCTTAACTCCCTTCTAACTATTAGAAAGTGGGTGAGTAAAGGAAATGACCCTGGAGAAAGGGCACCAGAAACTTGGAAAAGGATGAAATACCTCTGAACTACAAATGAAATCTATTTCATTCATTTATTTAATACTAATCTATTATCACAAACAAAAACATGTTTCTGAGCTGAAGCTGCTCACACCCTGGAAAGATTTATCCGTTGCTTTATTATTTAAAGGGTGTCCCCAGCCTGTGGAGCAGCCCGGCTCTCTGCCCCTCTGCCCACAGGGCTGCAGCACTCCCAGCTCCCCCAGGAGCCACAGGAGGGCTGGCAGAAGGGCAGGCGTCCTCAGAAGTGACAGCACCACTGCCCTGTTCTCCCTGCTCTGCCCCTGCGGAGACTCGGGATGGCCAAATCCCCCCAGGCTGTGCATTCCACAGCACGGCCACCATTCCCCTCGGGAGCAGCCCACGCCCAGTTTGGCTCCGGGATGGGCTGATGAGTCCTGTCCAGGAAAAGGCACCCAGGGCCGGGCTGCTGCCACTCCCTGCTCCAAGTGCCTCCTTCCAGCCCGGCTCTGAGGCTGCTGAGGCTGCTCTGGGCTCTCCAGGGCTCTGCTGGGGCTCAGCTCTCGGCCACGCTGGGCCTGCTGCCCATCACATTGCTCCAGGCACCTGAATCACACCGGGAAAGAAGGGAAACTGCAAGGGAGTTGAGGTTTAATAGAGTTTTTATTCAAAAAAATCGTAACTAACACAACAGAAAGCTGTCCCCAAGTGCTGCATCTCCTCTGCACCCACATGTCCTGCCTCCTCTGTGCCAGCTCTTGCTCTCCAGTTGCTCCTCACAGGCCACGAGGAGCCAGCAAAGACTCTGCAGGCACCATGGACAGGTTTTAAATGCTAAGTTCAATTCCTCTCCAAATAGGTAATTTGGTAGTAGAATTAACCTTTCCTCAAAAAATGAGCCCTGGTTGCCCATTTTAAAAACGCTCACATAGCATGAATTTGCCTTATCTTGTACGTGTTATATTTATGTGAAAAACATATTGAAGACAAAAACACATTTACTAATTTTATGTCTTCCAGTTTTCATAAGGAAATTTGGCTGGCTTTGTTTTGTTCTTAACCGCAGCCTTCAAACCCATTACTTGCAGTCTCATTGAATCTGTGTTTCATGGCACAGAATAGAAGACTAACACAGAGAATGAAGGGTAACAGTTTAAAATTAATCTTATTTGGATTATGACTTGTGGACCTTATAAAAACCCTTTCCAAGGGCCAGGTTTTCAAGCTGGAGGATGAAGCACAGTGAGTTTCTCTGGATAATGCTGTAGCCCCATCTCACCAGATGCAGAAACAGGCCAGAATGCAGCATTTTGAGTGTGAATTTGGGGTCCTGGCCTTGCCCCAAAGGAGAGACAGGATGTTCCCTGCAGTGTCTGCATGGAGCAGACAGAACAGATGGGGCAGTGTTTGCAGGCCCCCTGGGAGGGAATCTTGGGGCTCCTGACAGCAGGATCCTTTTGTAGCTTCAGGCTGGGCTGGGCAGCACTTCCATCTGCAGCTTCCATGTGCTGCTGCAGCAGCTGCTGCTGGGGCCCCTGAGGGAAGAGGCCAGGGGAGGGATGGAAATGCTGCATGGACAGCACCAGCCAGGGCCAGGAATGAGCTTTGCCTTCCTGGCTGGTGAAATGAGGCTCCTTTAGTGCAAGAGGAGGCAAAGATAAGGTCAAGTTCAAGAGTCCAAGGAAAAATGTAGGAAATTGGAAGCCTCTCAAAATGCCACACACATTCATCTGTCTGCTCTCCAGTGTCAGTCCTTGTGAAAGCCCTTTCCAGTTTTCCTTTGGATTCCAGGGCCCACAAGCCAAGGATCAGCAAGGCGTGTCTACACACTGAGCTGTACCAGCTTGCCGTGGTGCCAGGGCTGGCCGGGGCCAGCTGAGACTGACACCGTGACAGGAAGGGCTTCAAGCACAACTCCACCCTCGTCACCCACCGGCACATCCACACTGGGGAGAGGCCCCACGAGTGTGGGGAAGCTTTGAATTTCAGCAGAAGCTCCCACCTGATCCACCACCAGAGCATCCAAACCAGGAAATGGCCCAACGAGTGTCAGCAATGTGGGAAGAGCTTGTCCAGGAGCTCTCACTTGACCAGACACCAACGGAGGCACTGGTAAGGGAAGCCCTGCGAGTGCCCCAAGTGCAGGAAGAGCTTCCTGCACTGCTCCAACATCATCCCCCTTCAGAGGACCCACATGATGATTCCCATCCACAGAGAGCCTGTGTGCCTGGCACTCTCATCCTGCAGGAAAACCATGGCCAGGGTGTTGGGGTGGTTTTGGTTTAAGAACCTGCTACTGGAAACCAGCAACCCCCAAATTACTGACCTTGCTGTGAAGTTTTACTGGGTGGCCTTGCACCATTTTCTCAGTTTCCTTGGGACACTCCTGTCCCAGCTGGCTGCAGGAGGATATTGTTATCATCTACATTAACAGCAGAGTGTGGAATACAACGATTACCTGGAGCTGTAAATGCAGTATGGATAAAATACACACAGGATTGAACAATCAGCCTTGGATTATTATTGTCAGGAAGGGTCTGGTCTGCAGGCTTGTTGATTTTAACAAGATGTACTCACACTGTAACATGACCCTTGCTGTAAGGACTGCAATCTGTTATAGCTGAAAACGTACACACTTCATAAACAGCTGCAAGACAGAGAACTGTAGGACCAAAGAAGCATTTGGACTGAAAAAGCCCTCCCAGACCACCCAGTCCAACCACTCCCCCAGCACTGCCAAGGCCATCACCAGCCCCTGTCTCCAAGTGTCACATCCATGTGGCTTTTAAATCCCTCCATATGGGAAAATAATTCATATAGCTCTCTAAAAATATATATTGTAATGTTCTTCATAGCATTTCACATTAAACTCAATGGCAGTTTAAAAACAAAGAACAGTACAGCACCAGTATTCCCATATCTGTGGAGTAAATCCATTAAACCTGGTGATGTTATTCAGGGCTAACAATGACCAAAATCTGCCTCCTCAATTTGAGACAAAAATGTTCAGTGAGAGGAAAGCATTGGGTGACACAGACTTAAGCAGTGCAATGTTTCTAACCTGCTAAATCTATCCTTATTCCACTACAACAGATTTTTTTTTCATTAAAACCTTTGCCTCAAGACCTAACCTGGGGGCCAGCTGTGCTAGTCCATGGCTACCACCAGGATGACATTCCTTTTTTTCTGTGTGGAATTCACACTGTTTCCTAAACCACAGGAGCTGCTGCTGCCCCAACCTGCCACAACCTTTCCACAAGTTGTTCCATCACTGCTTTTCCTCCTTCTCTTTTCCCAATACTTATGTGCCAGAAACAAATCCACTCCCTATTTTTATCCAGTTTGCTTTCACTAATGAAATCAATGCCTGGTGCTCAGGGAATTCAGAACAAATGCAGTTGCAACAGTTAAAGTGAATAACCGTGTTAAAAGGATGATTTCACTGTGACCAAACACCAAGAAAACTCGCCTGGCAGCACAGAAACCCTCAGCAAAGTCTGTGTCCAGCAAAGTTTGGTCTCCAACTCAAGATCCAAAGTCTCTATCAAACGTGTTTCTCCTGAAATCTTTTGTGTAGCAGTAGATGAATAAATCCTGCAAACAGGATGATATATAAACACTGACTCCATGCTGTATTGACTACTTTCACTTTGTGACTTAAAGTTGTTTACCTTGGACTTGAGTGTTCCCAAACCTGCTGCTTCCACTGTTTCATATTTCATACTGACTTTTAGACCCTCTATTGGCTCAGAAATTCTTACTCCTTTGAAGTCAACTCCAGCAGTTCCCAACCTCCACGTTTGGCTTCTTTGCATTTCTTCTCGGAAGGTTTATTAAGGAAGAAGTGCAGGTTAAAGAAGGGTCGGTAAAGCTCAGGGGATGTCACTCTGCTGCCTCATAGGTGGCATGAAAAAGGTGCCATTTGGGAATTCAGTCAGCAGGGAGATAAACATTGTCACCATGAAACATTAAATAAAACGTGAAAACCCGCAGAGACATTCATGAGGAAAAGATGCACCATGTTTGCAGACAAATCACTGATAGACTGCTCAGCACACTCTTAAAAATAGAAGGTTCATCTGTTTGGAGCTGGATCTTGGGCATCTAAACTAGAAACAGGAGGACCAGAAACATCAGCCAGCCACAACAATGACAACCTTTAACACAACCTCAGAAACAGCAGCAATTACAACTGTTAACACATAAACTTCAGAAACATCAACAATTACAACTGTTAACCCCTGGAAACGTTCATTTACTTGTAACAGGATGAACCACCATGACAAGGACCCCCAACATTTCAGAGAAACACAGAATTCTGCTTTTTGCATGGCACACATCAGTCAATCCAAAGAGCTGGCAGCTTTTCCATCACACTGCCAGCTCCCAACACCTACCAATAAAAAAAATAAATCAGTGTCTTGTGGCAGGTGCTGACCCCAGTACCATGAGTCACAAGGGGAAGAATAATCTCTCATGCCAATCTTTCTCCTTCTGACGAAAACCAGGAAAGGGTAAAAAATTTACAAAACAAAAGAGAACAACTTATTAATGCCCAACACAAGATGTCTTGAATTAAAAGCACCTTTAATAATTTTACCTCTACCTAACTGTAGAAAATGTATTGCAAAATGGCAACATGAAAAGAGAGAAATACAAGTTGTTGTATTATTCCACATTGCTGGAGCTAATATTCTACCCTTTAAAAGCTTTTAAAGAAGTTTTCAGCCAAACAGACAATTTCTTTTCTGTATCATATCCTTACGGACAAAAACTACAAGACATAACATGCAACCTTACAAAAAGTCACCAATCAGTATTTTCAGATCTGAAATATTTCTCTGCTTTAATCAAAAGAACAGTTTATATGCATTTGCTGCTTTAATAATGTTATGCAATTTCTGTATTTCTACTTCAATGAGATCAGAGAAGAGATCAGTGTACTTTTCCCTTAGGATTCTTATAAGCTGATTGAAGTAATCAATCATGCACAAACGAAAACAGGAGATCTGTTCAGTCTAAAATCAGACTTCTCTTTTTGTCCTCGTAGGCAGATTTCATCATAAATTTGCTTCCTAAACTTCAGCATGTCCTCCACATCTTTGTAGGCGACCATTTCCTCCACAGACAGCAGCTGAAAGCCACTCAGTCTGAAAGGTGCCTTGTGCTGCACAGAACTCAGCATGCGCAGTGACATCCTGACTGACTCACTCAGGGTAGAACAAACAGGGAAAATCCTGGCAGTCCACAGCCCCAGCCCCGTGTCCTCACTGGAGAAGAGCTGCTCTGAGGCCTCAATGCCCCAGAGGTGGAGGCATTCTGGTAAAGTGGCTCCAAAGAAGCACAGGGAGTGCAAAGCCGACAGCGACGTCACGCTCCTTTTCAGGTCGTCGCCCACCCCAACCCCATGGTGACATACCCCACCCCAGCAGAGACTCTCACACTCATGGGGCTCAGCAGGCAGTCTGAGGGGATGGCCACACTGAAATTGATGCAGCACCCGCTGACAATGCTGCCTTTGCGCACAGAGACCTGGGGCCCAGTCCTGGAGCACTCGAGGACAGAGCCCGGCCCCAGCACACAGCCGGGCTCCAGGATGCTCTGCATGATGCTCAGCCCTCCCATGGCCTTGGCTGTGTCAGGGAGGATGCTGAAAGCCACAGGCTGCAGGGCAAGCTCAAAGCTCAGTTTGCTCTCAGCACTCAAATGAAACAGATACTCCTGAGTGGTCCCGATGTGGCAGAACTGGGAGTTGTTGAGGACTATGACATTTAGGGGGGTGCCCTGCAGGAGGGAGTACAGCTGCTGCTGCACCCCCACCAACCCTGACCCCCCCCGGAGACATTGCTGGTGTTTTTGGTGTAATCTGGAGTGGCTCCAGGCCCCAGGGCCTGCAGAAAGTCACCGTAGGCATCTATTTCACAGCACAGAGTGCCCTGCTGCTTGTAGAAGGCCACGAGCCGCCTAGCAGTGCTGTGGTCCATGTGGAACACGCTGTCCGTGTACACACACTCTGTGCCCGAGTCCCCGTGGCTCCCAGGGGAGAGGAGCTGAGGGCAGCGCTCCCTCACACACACTTCCCCACTCTGCCACATGCTCTGCACGTCGGGCTTGTGCAGGAAACGATGGCACGAGCCACATTCCAGCCCTCCTTGCCCTGAGAAGCTGGAGGGATCCAACACAAACACCCCGTGTGCCATCCCCACGGATAACTCTTGGGGGTGAGCCAGGGCAGTGAAGCCGGGTCTGTCAAAGGGGATGGTTTCTGTGGGCCCAGTGCTGTACAGCTCCATGTCATCCCAGCAGGTGAGCAGCACTCCTGGCTGCATGTGCCGGGGGAAGTCCATGCACAGGGCCAGTTTCAGCTCCAGCATCTGCAGCACGGGATCCCCCAGGGGCAGCACCGTGAAGATCTTGCCCAGGGCACTGGCATGTGGCAAACGTTGGCTGTAACCGCCTGGGAAAGGATCCGAGTCACACAGAGACACTGCAAGGGGGCAGAAAACTAAACCCAGGCAGGTATTTCACACCAAGGCATTAAAAACCTCTCAGTCCCAAAGCAGATCTGACCTCATGTCCAAAGCCCAGCCTGCCTTATACAGCTGATATTAAAACTGTGAGTGATTTTGTTACCTTTCTGTTTCAGCAAACAATACCTGCTTTTTGCCTGGAGGAGAACCCCCATACTCCTGATGGGAACTTTAGGCCAGAGAAGAGTCCAAAACCCAGCCTGCCTTATACAGCTGATATTAAAACTGTGATTAATTTTGTTACCTTTCTCTTTCAGAGCTATCTGTCCCTGAAGTGACAAAAGCAAACAATACCTGCTCTTTGCCTGGAGGAGAACCCCCACATTCCTGATGGGAACTTTAAGCCAGAGAAGAGTCAAAAAGGCAGAGGTTTGGTCACAACACTTGTTATCACTTAGTTTCTTTCTCCACTGCAGAACTGATGTTCTCCCACATCTGGAAGTGGCCTGACTCAGTGGATAAGAAGGCAAGTATTCAGCCTGTCCATGAGGAGCCCAAGGTCCCCTGAGGGAGGGTTGTGCTCCTTAAATGGATGTTTCAAGGCAGAAACTTAAATCACACCTGTGAATCACATCTTTCTCACTGACTGAGCAACTTCAGTGCTGAGAAGAAATGACAGTAACATCCTGCAAGCACCAACCTAATTTCAAATGATCAGACAAGTGGGTTACTTTTCTCAAGGAACTGAATTTTGGAACTCCGACTCCTCTGCCATTTTATTCTTTTAAGGCAGAATAAAAGGGTATTATTTTAGAGCAAAATAAATAACACTGAATTTACCAGAATGGATTAGCAGCACAGTGAAGGAAGCCCACTGATCACCATACTGCCCGTGCAAGCACCGCAGAGCGTGAAGAGTTGATCCACCATTTCCTAAAGAAAAAGGATTTTAGTACGTGTGAGAAGAGCTCCAGTAACGCCTGTTCTGCCAGGTGAGGTGTGCTGCTGTCCAGCCAGAGAGATGGGAGAGTCTCTCTACCGTATTGTGGTTGATAAGATCACACACAGCCCCTCTGGAAATCTGTGCTCTCTGAGGGGATGGCACCCTGAGCAGAGAGCTCCAAGGAAAACTCTGTGATTTCCCCTCCCAGTCACCTCTGCACAGCCCCACTATTTGAAGCATTTAATCAATAAACAGGCCATAATTCAGCCACAAAAACCAGCTCCTGTAAGAAACAAGTCCCATAAAAGCCTACTAATGGATTCAAGGCAGTGTTCACAAGTACTTCTGACTTTTACAGTATGGAAATAAGGAAGATTTGGGATCTGAGGAAATGGTTTGGGATCTTTTAGATGCTCCTACAGCTTAAAACTGCCAGATTCCTGAGAATTAGCCTCTGCATATTACTCTACACTGCAGATAATATTGTGATTACCTGCTTTGTACATCAAAGCAAACAGGAACTAAGAATTACAAGACAGTTTTATGAGCAGTGAGACCAGTTTTACATCACCATCGGGTAGCATACTAAAACATAACCAAACCGCTTAAATAACCAGCTCAAGGTAAGAATGAGCAGGGTAAGAATATAATAAGAATATATCTCAAGGTAAGAATACAACACAGGAGTCAGCGCTGTCCCATAGCCACAGGACACGCTCTGAAGGGAGGTAGAGCTCGTTCACCCCGGCTCCCATCCCCTCTGTCCCCGCACCAATCTCCGCCCTCTGTGCCCGCTGTCCCCACTGTCCCCGCACCGATCCCCGCACCGATGCGGGCTCCCGGCGGGTCGGCGTACACCAGGTACCGGACGGCCCCGGGCAGCTGCCCCCGCCGCAGCTTCTCCGACAGCTGCTCCCGGAACGCGGCCGCCTGCTCCGCGTCCGCCGCCGTCAGCACCATCACGTCCCACAGCTGGCCGGGCCGGGCGGCCGCGCCTGCGGAGAGAGGCTCCGCTCAGCCCCCCCCGCGTCCGGCCCGGCCCCGCTCGACCCCTGCCGGCCCCGCTCAGCCCCGGCCCGGCCGCGGCCCCGCCACACCTCGCAGCTCCGCGAACCGCTCCAGCCGCCGGGCCGTGTCCCGCCGTGTCAGAGTCTGTCCAAGGATGTGATATGCCTCACGACTGTCTCCAATGATTAAGAACTGAGACCCCAGACTCTGAAAGGAGCCCCTGGCCTGGTTGAGGTGGAACGTTTGCCAAGTCTCGGAGGACTGGTATGCATCTCCATGAGAACGGAGTGCAAGAACAATGGAACTGGTCACAGTGGACTGAGCCAAGGCTGCTTGTCCGAACTGGTCTGTCCGTACTGGTGGTGCGGTTTGCAGCTTGTTCCTGAGCACCCAACCTCAACACAGGTGGTTCCCGCTTTGGCTCCGTGTCCCTCGCTTTGGCTCCTGCCTTGACAACCTATAAAAGCTCTGGAGACCCCCTCACACTTTTGTGTGCATTTGTTGGCACTAAATAAAGGTGCATTTGTGATTGAGCAAACTGAGTTGTCCCCTGCTGTGTCTTTTGCGCTCTGAGATCCTTAAAACGAACCATCACGAACCCCGCTTACATTATTGAATCATGACACGCCGCGCTGCGCTTCTCCATGGCCGGCCCAGGGCCCGGAACCCTTGCGGGGCGGGAGCGGTTCTGCCGGGCTCCGGGTGATTTATTAAAAATACGGATATTGATCTAATATCGATATCCAACTATGACGGACAAAGACTCTCTAACAGTTTAAAGTTAAAAAGTGTATGTTTATTACGACGCCGGGCAGCGTGCGGGATAGCTCCCAAATACACACACGCAATTCACAGATGATCACAGGGTCTTTTTATGTACAGGAGTATTGAATACCCAAAACACAAATACATGTTCACAGCTCTGGTACATCCCATTCCCCGCTCCATATGGTAATTAGCCGAAAAGCCATTAAGCATGTGGAGTTTGTTCTTGGAAATGGGTCGGTGGTCCTTTTTATGGGATGGGGTCTCAAAATGATGAAGTAAATGGGTCTTCCTCGCTTTGACTTTTTAACCTTTTAGTGCTAGTGACAACTGAATCCTGTTTTCCCATGGCTCTTTGATTTATGATTATATTGTATTCTTGGAGTCTATTGATTAGTCAGAATACATAAACAGGCCTCATGATTTATCGGTTCCTTAAATCCGGCTACTGTTAGTAGATTAGCACTGAAACACAACTCCTCCTAGCACCCCAACTACCAGTGCTAGAGTGAACGTTTAAAGCAAAGGTTCCGTCTACCCACCATACCACCAATGCTACATGGAGTAAGTAGATTGCTGTCATCACACAGCGCGCCCGTATTAGAAAACTGAATCGCCCTGAAATTTTAGAAATAATTACAAATTAGCCTAAAAGTAAAGACTTTAGTCTCACAGCTGAAGAAAAGCAAGAACCAGTGACACGTGCTGAAGAAGCTCCACCATACAACCAACTGCCAGCAGAAGAAACACCCTACGCTCTTTTCACTGACAGTTCCTGTCGCATAGTAAGAATAAACCGGAAGTAGAAAGCAGCTGTGTGGAGCCCCACACGACAAGTCGCTAAAGCCACAAAAAAAGATGGTGGATCAAGCCAACTTGCTGAACTCAAAGCTGTTCAGTTGGCCCTAAACATTGCTGAGAGAAAGAAGTAGCCAAAGCTCTACCTCTATACTAATTCATAGATAGTAGCCAATGCTTTATGAGGATGGTTAAAGAAGTAGAAAAAGGCTAACTAGCAGCGTAGAAAAAAACCAATTTGAGCTGCCAAAAAGTAGAAAGACATTGCCACTCAAATAAAAAAGCTACCTATAAAAATCCGTCATGTAGATACCCATGTCCCCAAGAATAAAGCTGATAAAGAACACAAAAACAATGAGCAAGTAGATCAAGCTGCAAAGATAAAAGTGTCAAAAATAGACTTAAATTAGCAACACAAAAAAGAGTTGTTCCTGGCTCAATAAGCTCATGATGCCTCAGGTCATCAAGGCAAAAATGCCACCTATAAGTGAGCACAAGACCGAAAAGTAGATCTCACCATGGACAGTATTTCTCAAGTTATTCATGACTGTGACACATGTGCTGCAATCAAGCAGGCCAAGCAAGTGAAGCCCCTATAGTATAGTAGACAGTAGTCCAAATACAAGTATGAAGAAGCCTAGCAGATTGATTATATCACATTACCCCAAACACGTCAAGATAAGCGCTACGTGCTCACAATAGTAAAAGCCACCACGGGGTGGCTGGAGACCTACCCTGTGCCTCATGCTACAGCCCGTAACACCATTCTAAGCCTTGAAAAGCAAGTTCTCTAGAGGCATAGTACCCCTAAAAGAATTGAGTCAGACAACAAAACTCATTTCAAGAACAGCCTTATCAATACCTGAGCTAAAAAACATGGCATTGAGTAAGTGTACCATATCCCCTACCATGCACCAGCTGCTGAGAAAGTAGAAAAATTCAATAGACTGTTAAAAACCACCTTGAGAGCATTAAGTAGGAGATCTTTCAAGAACTAAGAGCAACATCTAGCAAAGACCACCTAGTTAGTTAACACCCGAAGTTCCACCAACAGAGCAAGCCCTGCCCAGTCTGAGCTCCTGCATACAATAAATAAAAATAAAGTCCCTGTAGTACATGCAAAAAGTTTGCTAGAAAAAACAGTTTAGATCAAATCCACCTCAAGTACAAACAAACCCATCCATAAAATTGTCTTTGCTCAGAAACCAAGTTGTACATAGTAAATAATGCAAAAAAATAAAACAACAAGATGTATACCTCAAAAAGATCTAATTGTTAAATAAAAACCATGTGTACATATCACTTTTGTTAAATGTCACTGCCATTGTCTATATATAACTGTATATTGTTTTTATATAAATATATGCATGCATAATGTGTGTTTGTAGAGTTAAAATTCAATTAGTTTTGATAAGTTGACAATATAGTAATAAGGGGTAAAATGTCCTAGGGTGACTATGTATCCCCAAATCGTCTGTTCTGTGTTCTATACCTTTAAGACTGGTTCTGAAAGTAAGCAAGAAAAGAAGAAGTGCGCAGTTTGTTTTGAGAAACAAACTCACTCCTCGGAATCTGCTCTCGTCCTTAAGACTGTATAGTTTCTTTTTTTTTTTTCCTTCGTCGAATACACGGAGGGCAGCCAGAGAAAGTTTTTTTCTTTCTCCTCTTGTTAGTCTAACTAGCTGAAGCAAAAAAGCTTTCCTAGACTGCTTTTTTTTATTATTTTATTTTTCTTTAGAACTGTTTAAACCTGCTCAAGACTAAAAAACCCAGAAAAGCACCAAGATCTTGCACCCGTAGCCCACCAGGCCGGGGCTCGGCATTTTTCAGCACTGAAAAGACTGATAAACAAACTCCTGACACGGACTCTCAGTTTTGCCATCTCTCTTCAAAGCAGCGAGAAGTTTTATTGTTTCATATTATTATTATCATTATTATTATTATTATTATTATTATTATTATTATTATTATTATTCATTCTTTATGCTTGTGGGCATTTTGTTTGTTAAATAAATAAGGCTTTTTTTTTCCACTCTATCTCTAAAGGAATTATTTCCCCAGACCGGCTGGGGGGAGAGGCTGTTTAGATTTGCTTTTCAAAAGAACCCCATTCAGAAATTTCCTCCCAAATTTGCCCTAAACCAAGACATACAATAAACCTCTAAGACATACACCCAAAGAAAGAAAGAAAACCAAGACTAGAGAGGCCCTGCCTCTAGCCAGGTAGAGGCTAAAAAAAATCATGTTTTTTGGAATGTGTGAATTCATTGGCCTGGCACATCTAAACCACAAAAATACAAAGCCTTGGTCGATACTAGTGCACAGTGCACATTAATTCCATCAACACATGTAAGAGCAAAATCTGTTTCTATTGCTAGTGTGACTAGAAGATCACAAGACTATTCGTTGGTAGAGGCAGAAGTGAGCCTGACTAGAAATGAGTGGAAGAAACACCTTATTGCAACTAGCCCAAAAGCCCCATGCATTTTGGGCATAGACTACCTTCGAAGTAAGTATTTCAAAGACCCTAAAAGACTCAAATAGGCATTTAAAATAGCAGCTGTAGTAATAGAGGACATCCAGCAATTGAACACCTTACCTGGACTGTCCAAAAATCCGTCAACAGTAGGACTTCTGAAAAAAGAAGAGCAACACGTACCAATTGCCACCTCAATAGTGCACCGCCGACAGTATAAAACAACTCGAAATGCCGTGATCCCCATTCATAAAATGATCCGTGAGCTAGAGAGTCAAAGAGTAGTCAGCAAAACCCACTCACCCTTCAACAACCCCATCTGGCCTGTGCGAAAATCTAAAGAAGAATAAAGACTAACTGTGAACTATCGTGCATTGAATGAAGTGACTCCACCGCTGAGCGCTGCTGTGCCAGACATGTTGGAGCTCCAGTACGAGCTGGAGTCCAAGGCAGCAAAGTGGTATGCCACTATTAACATTGCCAATGCATTTTTCTCCATTCCTCTGGCAGCAAAGTGCAAGCCTCAGTTTGCCTTCACATAGAAAAAAGTGCAATACACCTAAAACCGACTGCCCCAAGGGTAAAAGCACAGTCCTACCATCTGCCATAGACTGATCCAAGCTGCACTGAAAAAAAGTGAAGCTCCAAAACATCTGCAGTACATCGATGACATCATTGTGTAAGAGAATACTGCAGCTGAAGTGTTTGAGAAAAGAGAGAAGATCATCCAGATTCTGCTGAAAGCTAGATTCGCTATCAAAAAAAGCAAAGTTAAAAGACCTGCTCGATAGATCCAGTTCCTGGGAATTAAATAAGAAGATAGACGGCGTCAGATTCCTACTGATGTCATCAACAAAATCACAGCAATGTCTCCACCTACCAACAAGAAGAAAACACAAGCTTTCCTAAGTGCCATGATTTATCGGTTCCTGAAATCCGGCTACTGTTAGTAGAGGGAAGTTTGTCTATCTTACCTCAGCAATATCTAGTTTAACTAAAGTCTTCAATTCTTAAAAATTAATGTCTCAGTTTGAGGGGGGCTCCATTTTCGGCGGGTTCAGGTTTGAGGGGAGGGGGGTCTCAGTTTTCTGGGTGGATTTTGGGGAATTTTGGGGGTCTCTGACCCCCGTTTTTCCCCCTCTCCCCCTCTCAGATGCTTTCCCAGCTCTTCATCCTCAGCTCCAAGGGGGATCCCCTGATCCACAGGGATTGATTCCCCAAATTAGCCCAAAATCCCCCAAAATCACCACAAAATCCACCCGAGAACCCTCAAAATCCCCCAAAAACCCTCCGGGATCCCCCAAATTCCCCCTGGGACCCCAAAATCCACACGGACCCTCAAAATGCCCCCCAAAACCCCTTTAACACCCTCTTAACCTTCCCAGGACTCCCCAAATCTCCCCCAAATCCCCCCGGGATCCCCGAATTCCCAGCAGGACCCCCCAAATTGCTTTAACCACGCCCAGGATCCCCAAATTACCCCAAATTCCCCCGAGATCCCCTCAGGATCCCCAAATCTCCCCAAATCCCCCCTCAGGATCCCCAAATTTTCTTGATCCCCCCCAGTCC
>JANPWX010017059.1:0-56935 GCA_024734555.1 Trochalopteron elliotii
CGCTTCCCGGCTGCTGCAGACCGGCCTGGGCTGCGTCCTGGTGGCGCTGAGCTTCGGGGCGCTGGCGCTGAGCAGCGCCCCGCAGGTGAAGAACGCGTGTCCCGTCTGGGCCGGCTGCTCGGTAAGTGACGGTCGCGGACCGGGACACGCCATGACGGGGTCCGGCCGTGCGTGCGCGGCACCTGCGGGGTTGGCTGTCCCGAGGGGAGCGTGATTCCGCTCCTCCGCGATCGCTTGGGAACCGCCGCCGGGTGACGGGGTGACGGCTTTTTGCAGGTTCTGTAGGATGTCTGCAGGACCTCAACTGGTAGCAAACGTCGAGACAAACAAATAGGGGATTTATTTCCTATTTGTCAAAGGCATATTTGGAAAAAAACAAACAAAAAAAACCCAAAAAACCAAAACAAAACACAAAACAAAACAAAACAAAACCAAAAAAAAAACAAAAACAAAAAACCCCCAAACCTACTCGGTTATTTTGCACTATCAGACACAGGATTTTCAAAAGTCGTTGTGTATGTAGATGTTGCATGTTTGTGCTTTGTGCCTTTACTCGTAGGCATAATGTACAAATAAATCAGCAATGTTCGTGGGGAAAAAATGATGGACTTAAGACAGTTTTGTAAAGAGTACTGAGAGAAGTTATTCTGTCTCCTGTTGGACCCTGCTTTAAATCTCAGCTTTATAAATACATATATATATATATATATATATATATATATATATATATATATGAGAGTTTGTGTTGCAGAAGCTGGGCAGTAGTAAACAGAAGTTAATAAGCGTAGGAGAGTCAGATTGATTGGTCCCAATTTGTGGGCGCTCCAGCAATCAGCAAGTCCTGTACTGGGATGGAACACTCAGCTCCTGCTGCCTGTGTGAACAGTATCAGCTCGCTTTAAACATTTCAGTTGAATTGCCAGTGTTGTTCACCACTTGTGGGAACGTGCTCAGTGCAGTAGTTTGGGGATCAAGTAGTTCCTGTTCGTCTGTATAATACAGTGTTCATTCCCGAAAGTACACAGTCCTTGGGGGTTGGGGGGAAATCCAGACCATCCAAATATCTGTGTTTGGTATCTCTCTTGTAATCTTTCATATTTTTTTTTCCTTTCTTACTCTAGGTTAAAAGAAGCTTAAATATATGTAACCAATGGACTTTCTTTGAATTCTGCACACAGAACCATGCTTATGCTTTTAAAATGCTTTAAAGTTGCACATGTAAGATAGAAGTACTCAGTATTTTTAATAATCAAAAAGGGTATTGCTTTTGTTTGAGGTTTTAAAGTTGTATTTCTGAAACAATAGTACCCTGAGAAAAGTTACCAAAATACCATTTTGTGTAAAAATATAAGTGAAAATTTTAGCCCAGAAGCAACCTGGAAAAGCAGATGCCATTAAAAGCTGACCGATGTATCTGGTTGGGTGCTTTTTGGTTTGATTTTCATTTCATTATGGATGTGACATGCTGATTTGTGAGGGGCATGTCAGGAAAGTTTTGAGAAAGACTTTCTTTTCTTATCTTTAACAGATGCAACGAGATAAATTTGTTGCTGTTAAGGGAAGAAAAAACAATTTACATCAGTGTTGATGTGCTTTGTTATAAAATCATGTGTCCATCTTGCATTCAAAGAATTAAAAAAATACTTTGTTCTGAAACTGCAGAGTTATGTATGTGGTTTTGCAGCATCAGTGATGATAGCAGTAGGTGTTTGGGTAAGTCATATACGTGTGTTACGCTAGATTAGATTGATCATGTCAAGTCAGCGAAGTTACAGAAGAGATTTATTGAAAATACTAGTGGATGACTTCCTGCTTGTTCCAGTCTTCCTCTTTCTTTTTCGGGTAGGAGCTCGGTGTCCACTGACTTAGTCCCAAAGTCCAGTGAATCGAAAGTATATCTGCCAATTTATGGGACATGCTAAGAAACGTATTTGTTTTTCTTTTTAGGGTTCCCTTTCTTCTGTGAGACAGTATTTGGGTAGTTTAGAAACTGTTTGTTAAAGTTCTACAGTGATTCTTTATAATTTCTTAATTGTTTTGCCCTGTAAGGTAAAGAAAGAATCATACAGTTCAGTTCTGTGATTCAGCAAGTTTGGTCTAACAACTGCTGTTGGAGAAGGGTGTGCTTTTATTTTGACTTCTTTCCTCGTGCTGATACTAGCATACATCTGATTAAATAGGAAAATGTTTCAGGGAGCTAGTGCTGGTGCTCTTTATTGATTTTAGTAGGGTTCATGCCCTGGGTTTTAGCTCACCAAAATGGTCAGAAGTCAGCAACGGGGAAGAAAGAAATAGGCGCTTAATGAAGTGCTGAGATGGTGATTGAGAGTGGGGAGGAAAAGGGCAGCTTTTAGACTTGCTAGCCATGTTGCAAAGAACAAGTACTCAGTTGGCTGAAAGCAATTATTTAAGGGAAATGTGGAGGTTGGAATTGCTGACGTACTGCTTGTCCCTATGCACGTTTTCTGGGAGGAAAAGAAAAGATATGAGCAGATTTAATTTGGTTGTTATTTCACAGAATGCTCTTAGGGACAAAGAACCTCATCAGCATTCTCTGCTTTAAAGTGAATCTTTGTATTTTCCTAGCATTGCTGTAGTGTTCCAAAGCACAGTAATAAAAACGGTGTAAATGGCATCTTGTGACCTGTTCTTTGCTTCTTGGTGATGCTGTTTCTTGATGTTGTAGGCAATCTTATGTGGAATATTAGGATTAACAACATGGAAGAGGCCAATGCTGCTTTTGGTAAGTATGGATTAAAGCTTGTAAGGAAATTATAAAAAAAATTCTAATTTAATAGTCATTGGTAAAAAAATAATCACTCCTTTCTCCTTTTAAAAAATAATGCCAAGTCTTTATTTTCAAATTGTAGAATCATAATTATTTAAAAACAAGTCAAAGACCATGAAAGGCTATATTCTTTCCTGCGTGGATGAAGTCCCCAGTGAGAGCAAGAGTGGAGTCTGGAAGAATTGTTAATGTTATTTAAAGTGCACATTTTATGTTTTTGTATGTATAAGAAAGTGCTGGCTTAGAGTAAGTAATTTAGTTCTCTGAGGTGGTGCATCTTAAACTGAAAGGAAGGAGATGGTTTTAAATCTTAGCTTAGTTGTAGTGTTACAATCTTTGACAATGGGTTTGAGAGCCAACTGAACACCTTACAACCGGATCCAGTGCTAGTTTCATATACAGTTGACATTGCATTGCTGTGAGAGAAGTAGATTGATGTGCAAGGTGTGTAGCTGTTTCCACATATAAGTGAAATCTTGAGCTGCATTGCTCTTACTGTCCCAGAGTTGGGATTTGAAAAAGAGTTTTGGAGTTGCTTTTGTTTGTGTGTGGGTTTAGAGAGTTTTTTCGTTTGGTTGGTTGATTTGGGGTTTTATTTGTTTGTTCATTTGTTTGTTTGTTTGGAATTTTTTGCTTTACTGTCACTTCTGAAGACTTTTTTTGGGCCAAGGCAGTTCTTTCGTTTTTCTGCAGCACTCCTTTGGGATCCAAATGGGTATCAGTGAGGAGTACCAAGGATTAGATGTATGAGCTTAAATGAGTGGATAGAATCAAAGAATTGTAGATTCACCAGGGTTGGAAGAGAGATTTGAGATCATAAAGTCCAGTTGTCAACCCAGCACTGCCCCAGACCCCTAAACCACATCATCCAGTCCCAGGAGGTGTTCAAGATGCCTCTTGAACACCTCCAGGGATGGTGACTCCACCACCTCCCTGGGCAACTTATTCCAATGTACGGACACCCTAACAGTGACAATTCTTTTCTAGTATCTAATTTGACTCTCCCTTGTCTCATCTTAAGGCCACTTTCTCTTGTCCTCTCACTGCAGGCACTATAGTGGATACAGGCCCCCGACTCACCACAACCTCCTTTCAGGGAGTTGTAAAAAGCAATGAGGCCCCTCATGAGCCTCCTCTGTGAGACTAAACAACCTCAGCTCCCTCAGCTGTCCCTCATGAGAGATGTTCTTTAGTTCTTTCAGGAGCCTCATTGCCCTTTGCTGGACAGGCTCCAGCCCCTCCATGTCCCTTTTCAGGTGAGGGACCCAGAACTGAGCACAGACTTGGGTGAGGCCTCCCCAGTGCCCAGTACAGGGGCACAATCACTGCCCTCATCCTGCTGGCCACGCTGTTCTTGGCACAGGCCAGGAGGCCACTGGCCTCTTTGGCCACCTGGGCACAGTGCTGGCTTATATTCAGCTAGCTGTCAACCAGCACCCCCAACATCCATTGTTATTTCTCAGTGTGCATGGGTTAACACAGGCAAATTTTTTAGTTTTGTGGATATAGAGAGGAGCCTAGTGTTAGAGACTCCCAGTCTGGAAGGGCCATATTTTCATCAAGATAAATGTACATGCTGTCAGTCTCAAACTGCCTAAGACTTGTGCAGTACTCCTGTGTCAGTATTGCCTGTGTCCTGTGCTGTTTCTGTAGCATGTTGTTGCTCTTTCACTCTTTAACATTCTCCTTTGTATAAACCTTATTTTCCTTTCCTAATTTTACTTAAATAGAAAGCACAAACTCTTCTTGATCTCTTCTTTTATTTCAAGTGATCTTTAGGATGGTCACATGCTGAAGGAGATTGCCCTGGGGTATTGTGCAGCAGATGGGGAAGTTTCTGACGTGAAACTGATGAAAACTCTAAGCAGCCTACCATGATTTCATGACTGACCCTGCTTTTGAGCAGGAGATTACACAGGAATCTTTCTCAGCTCTCATACAGCCACAATTATTATGTGATTCAGTGATACTGTTTGGGGTTTTTTTATTTCGTATGTGTGTTCTATAGAGGTTTGATTTTTTGATAGCCAGATTAGATCAGCCTTAACACTGGGAAGCATTTCT
The DNA here is from genome assembly GCA_024734555.1 of Trochalopteron elliotii. Taxonomy (NCBI): domain Eukaryota; kingdom Metazoa; phylum Chordata; class Aves; order Passeriformes; family Leiothrichidae; genus Trochalopteron; species Trochalopteron elliotii. Next base: position 4,853 of record JANPWX010017059.1, read on the forward strand.
GCTAAAAGAGCAGTGAAACCCTTGAACAGGCTGCTAGAGATGTGGTTGATGCCCCAAGTTGTCAGTGTTTAAGAGGCATTTGGACAATGCACTTAATACTGGGCTTTGATTTTTGGTGAGCCCTGAAGTGGTCAGGCAGTTGAACTAGTTGATTGTTGTTGGTCCCTTCCTACAGAAATATTCTGTTCTATGTGGAAAAGTAAAAAGAAAAAGGAAATAAACATTAACCTCTTCTTGAGGGTAAGGAAATCATGCCTTAAACTAGCTACAGTCTTTGAAGGACGGATTGTTAGTTTTTGTGAGCCTGTTTATGTTGGGTTAAATATCTATTATGTCTACCCTCTAGTAACTTGAACGTTTTCTCTAGGGAGTTATGAAAAATGCACAATTACATGAATTGTAAAAGCAAGCTTCCTAAATGTCTTAGCAGTGAGAATCATTACACAGGACTGACTTAGAATTATGACATTCTTAAGCAAAAATAAAAAACTCATTCAGAACTAAAATATATCCTTTTGTCAGTTGTGACTGTCCTCCCTTTTTAACTCCTTCTGTAAGGCCTAAGCACTTCCAGGGATGGTTTCTCACTATCTGTATTTGGGATTTTGTCAAAGGTCAGGCTGTCATGGCTGCCACTTCAAGCCAAGGCCTTGGTCATGGAGAAAAACAACCAGACTGTAAGCTTTATCTGTGACAGCAAGATTGTGGTGCTGCTGATGCTTGCAGAAAGCACAGGGCTGCAATGCTGTGAGAAAGGAGGTGGGGATGGGTGGCGATGTTTCAGCCACTCGTGTTTTAGCTTGGAGGGGGGAAAGGAAGGGAAACACATTGGTTAGATGTTAGCACCATCTACTACTGTGAGAAAACAGCTGTGAAGAGGCTGTGATAAGAACTTTCAGTAAATAAAATGGAGAGCCATATTTGGGTTTTGCCATCTGTGCTGTTTTACAGCTGTATTAACAGTGTGGGATGATACTAGATAAATAGTATATCTGGCAGACAGGGTACTGCAAGGCAAAATCAAGCTACAGTCATATCTTTTCAAGGACATTTTTGCAAGAGATGCCTAGCCTTGAGCTACTGCTGAGAAGACTGGGTTTTGAAATCCTTCCTTGGTTTTAGGTGTTTGAGGAACTTCTGTTCTGGATATCTGTTGTCAATCAGTTTTGGAAGTCAGCTTGTAGTGCTTGTGCTTTGAAGCTCATTTTCCTTTGAAATAATGCTGGGTTAACACTGGACTCAGTGATCTTGGAGATGTTAATGATCTTATGTTTCTTCTTCTGTGGGTCTGCCCAAATGTATTAATGGGGAAAGGGAAATTGACCACCAGCACCTGCCTATCCAAGTTACTTGGGTATTGACTCTGAACCATTCTGGGCTCAATATTACCTTTCATCTATAGAATCTGGTTCCTTCCTCTCTGCTCCTAAGCTCCTTTCTTTCACACAGCTTTGAATCTTGGTTTTACCGGAAGGAAACCTAAGTTTTTTCAGAAAGTACATCAGTTCTCCATGTTAGTTTGATTGTGTATGTTTTAAGGGCAGCTCACATCTTTGATAGGTCATGCTTGCTGGTAAAATCTCTGTCCTTACTTGTATGCCATATTTGACTAATTTGATTTTATGTTGCATTCCCAGGAGTTGCCAGGAGCATACATGCTTTGCTGAATGCAGAAGCCCTTAGCTAGTGAAGCATCCTTTCCTTTCAGTTGCACATAAATCAGATGCAATCTTGTAGAGTGCTTTTTAGGTGACTGTCTGGTTGTGTTTGTTTCTGGTTTTGGGGTTGTTTTCACCAACTGAAACAAAGACTTCAGGTTAAGCCTCTCTCTGGTGCCTGCTTGGTGCTTGGGTTCTGCTGCTAAAGGGGAGACTTAGCTGTGGTCAAATGAAAGGGAGAGGAGTGCCAGCATCCAGCCAGCCTGTTGTGCTGTGCAGCGTTTAACTGCTGCAGCTGCAAGTACTGGGGAGCAGTTTGGTACCTGCAAAATGCATGGGATCAAGAAGTCAACAGAACACATGCAGGCTGGTTGAATGTGACTCTGGCTTTCGGCTACATCAAGTACTGCATGCTGCTGTTGTTTGCTAGTGTGGCAGCTTTTGTGTTTATATGTGTCATTGTTTTCATGTAAAGCTTTGAGGGATTTGACAGAGAACTTGCATGTGCAGCATGAGTCATTCAGTCTGGATTCTTCACATGTGGTCAAATACAGATTTGAAATTTTTATTTGAAATACTTTTAATTTAAACGTATTAGTATTTTTGGTTTATGACAAATATTTACACATCTTACTTTGAAAAAAGAAAAGTTTATGGAATTCTACCTTAATATATAACCTGGAAATTTTTGAAGAATTTATTTGTGGTAAACCTTGTATTTAATAGAAAATTTTTATCCAAGGAAAAATATGTTCCAGAAAACTTCAAATAAAAATTTCTTTGGGCTGACTTCTGCTATTATATCTTCACCTTGACAGATTTTCATGAATTTAACTAAAATTTAATGTATAGATCAAGATACTTCATTCTGGTAATGTTCTTAAATTTTAGCTCTGCTTGTAACAGTGAACTGTGAACAGAAGCTTCTTATCATGTCCTAACCCTGAAAAACAGGCTCTCTCTGGACATGTGCTTTATAACAAGCAGTCATTTGACTTGTGAGCATTACTGTAACAGTATCTTCTTTCCCTGGACTTTAGAAGTAAAATAGCTCAGTGTTAACATCTTTGCTCACACTCCAGACTCCAGCATTAAGTCAATAAGCAGTAATTATGTAAAGGTTTTAAAGTCAGTATAAGCAAATAGAAATATGCTTTTAAGTGTGAGAGTACGAAAAGCCATTAGAAGCTTATAACCATTTTTATGCTGCAAAAGCTTTTCTCTCATGCATGCATGTTTTAGTGCTGCATTTGAATATGTGACATTTTAAATTAAACTAATTAATTTGTCTTTCCTTGTGGGTCTTTCTTTTGTTGACAGTTGTGTTGTGGGTCTCCATATGGTACAATAAATGCTTCTCATAGCTGACAGAAATCTAGATTATACTTGTGGATGGTAGAACTTATTAGAACATAAATGCAGAAATTATCATCCTTCTTTCACATATTTATGATAATGTTCCTTTTCTTCCTGTTTGTTCTTTGATTTCTATCATTTCTTTAAAAAATTATTAATGATTTTTTTGGTTTTCAAAATTTTGGGTTGGAAGTCTGGATGTTAACTGTAACTTTTTGTATAGCTGTAGATAGAATTGTTTCTGTTGCAGCTTCTGTACCAAAGGAGACAACTTAAATGTGAATTTGCTAGTTTTTTGAGTGTTTTTTTTTAAGTCTTTCTTTACTTGGCCACATAACTTTTCTCCATTTGTTCATCAGTTGACAAAAGACAAATATACCTTGTTTTTCTTAATATCATTTCAGGAGATTTGTGCTGTAAAGATGTTTTATGTTGAAACAGCTTCTATTTTACTTACAATACTGGCTAATTCCTAATTGTCAGTGTCCTGTGTTGAACCCAGTTGAAAAGTTTTCTTTATATGAAATATCTGTGTGTATCAATTTTTTTTTCTTAAAGTAGTTTTTTGTCAGAAGAGTAACTATGATAATTTAGGTAAAAGCATAAGGAATGGGTTTGATTCATTTATGTGCTGAACAGGGAGTTAATTTTTAAAAAATCTGTGTTTGTATGGAAAAACAAATGACACTCAGAGTGCCTTCTAGAACTAAACACCTCTTATCTGTGGTTTTGTGGTTAGTACAAAGCTAAAACAAAACACTCTTCCTGTTAATAATTTATGAATTACTTTGTTCTTTGTCTAACACAAAGTAGTCCCAGTCCTCTTCAGAGATTTACTAATAACTACATCAATTATTGGGGTTTTGAGGGTTAAAATCTACCTTATGGGATAATGTTATGGTCAAACTGGTAATGACTAGTAAAGTTTTAATTGAAGAATTTTGCTTGCACAGTAATGCTCTTTGGCTTTTGCTCTTGTCCATTCATGGAGGATTATTTCCCTGAACCTCAGAAAATGGGAACATAATTTGTGCAACAGCTGTTATGTATTTCTGCTTCAGATTCTAAGTAGCTAACCATGGTACATCAGCTAAATTTATTTGGAAGGATATGGTGTTCTTTACTTGTTTAGGAAATCCTTGTTGCTGGATCTCCTGAAAAGTTGTCTGGAGCAAAACTGAACTCTTGTCCCTTGTAGTGTCCTTTTTTTCCTCTGTTTTTTTGTCCCATCCTGCTTTTTTAATTCAGACCTTTTTGATACAGAGAAACCTGAGTGAGCAGATTGTTATTAAAAAGGATGCTTTAGGACATTAAGAATCTGATAATTGCCTTGTAGGATGGAATGCTTAAAGGAGGAATTTTATTCTTATTTGTCTCTAAAGTAGTAGTCTTACCCATAGTAGTTTCTCTTGGAATACAGAATATTTTTGCCTGTATAAATAGGGACAGGGGTGGTTCTTTCATAGGTTACAAATCCATACCCAAAATCATGGAAACACAGATTGTAAGGACATATGTGAAAGCAAGACATTATTTTGTCCACTCCTTCTGCTTGTCCTTTTTTCATGTATTTATTATGCCTGCAATTGCTCAGTTTCAGGTGGTTTATAAATCTGAAAGTATTGTCTGATTTACGAATATTCTGCTTTTATTAGCCAGGAGGAAATAAAATCATGCAGCGACTATCTCTTAAGTGTTTTCATCCTCACTGTACTGGAACAAATATTTTACATTTATTTGTGCTGCAAAATAATTCTGGAAATGTGCAGAGTGAATGTTGGCTTCAGATGTTTCTTCCTCTTCAGATTTCTTTGCTGTTCTGCATGTGTTGAGAGCTAAACTTTGTGGAAGAGTATGACACACAGTGGAAGGTGGGCGACTTGCAGATCATACTTTGCACTCCAGCAAAACTGTTAATTGTTTCTACTATTACTCCTGACATTTTCAATAGTTGCATGTATTTTATTTCTGCATAACTAGTGTGGAATAAGGAGAGAGAAGACAAAGAATTTTGGGACTAGGTTAAGACACTTTGGCGCACTGAAGTCATGGTCAGTTTTGAAACAGCAGAGGGTCATTCCCAGCTTTAGTTTGTGATTGGGATTTGGTCTGTAGAAGGTTCCTTGAGTTGTGTTCCTGTGCCTGCTGAAGTTAACTTTGTTTTGGTGTTCCAGGTTAACCTGTTTGTTCTGCTGTCTATGATCAGTGTTATGCTGAACATGACTGGATTAATACTAGGATGTCAAGGCATTCAGTTTGTGTCCAGGGTACCCAGATGTGATTTGGTGAGCACACATATTGATTTACACTTATTTCTTCTCATTATGGCATATTAGCTTGCTGTGCTGAGATCACAAAATGTCCTGAGATAGAGTTGCAAACAATTGAAGAACTAGCATAAAGGATAATTGTAGTAATGTAAAAAATATAAACTGTTGAAAAAAGCCTGAGTGTGGGTAATGATGAGCTACCCATAAAATGTTCAGTCTGTTATGGTCTGTGGGTGGGATTATTCTTTCTGTTTGCCTCACCTGGTGAGGACCATTGTGTGGCACCTTACAGCAGAAGCTGTGAGGAAAAAAATAAGATCAAATCATACTAGCTTTTCAGAACAGTTCCACTTAAGGAAGATGCAGTCTGTACAAGGCAGTGCAGAATGCAAAAGATTTTTCTCAAGTGGTTGTCATAAGAAATTGAAGAATCACTATTTATGAACTGGAAACTGTGCAGTAATTGAAATTTAAGGGTACAATACAGGATCACTTGGTGATGAAGATGATGGTGTGTAAAAGCTTGAAGGACTTTGTGGGTTAATGGAAAGGTCTTTGAATATCTATTTTCATTCATTTATTCTTTCAGGAAGGCAGCTGTTGGTTCCTTGACATGCCAGTAGGTGTATTGCAGTGACAGTCCAAGATTATAAACCCATGGCAATCTAGATTCACCCAGTATCACTGTACCAAAGCCACAATGAGAATTAATAATGATATTCCAGATGAGGTGATCAAATGTTGCCGGAGTTTCTGAGATGTCTGTAGTTGGAATTATAGAGTACAGCAGAAAGACATTCCTGAAATCATTATTTTGTAGGGTGGCTTCTGTAGGTGGAAGAGTGTCAACATTGTGACTCCAGAGTTTGAAAGCTAAAACCACAATTATTTCTAGATATGAGAACATTGAATTTCTACTTTGAAAACTAAGGTGATAAGATTAATTTGAAAGTGAAAGTTACAAACAACAGTGGTATACAGATATGGCGACTAGTGATTTGACTGGGTTGAAATAATAGTTGTGGGTTTCATTCCATCCATAGAAATGAAAGACACATTCTTGAACCATAAAAAATGTGTTCAGGTTATATAGAGTGGTTTACACAATAGTCAGAGAAATAATTTCTAGGCTATTATGCATTGGAAAGAGTATAGGTAATCAAATTGCTTAATAGTCAGTGCAGCTTTGATTACAACTAAGTTGTATTTAAATGTGTTAATGCATTACCCATAGTGCTTTCTCTCAAATAGGAAGTAAATAGTATAGCTTTACAATGCAGGAATCATTGGCAAACCAAACTGTTCAATTATATGATCCTGTATTTCCAGTCTGCTTTGTGGTCATGGGTTTAGTTTAAGACATAGGTTCCATATTATGCAGGTAAAAATATTGCATACAACAATTTAAAAAATAGAGTTTTGTTTCTTAAAGATGGCTATGGATAAAAACAAGACGTGTTTGTGCTGTGAAGAACTTCATTCCACTACATGCACAGAAGTAGAGGCTGTACTGAAGCTCTATCATGTGAAGTCATGCAGTGCTGCTCACTTTCTTCTCAAGGTACTCTGCACACCCATCCATAGTACTGCTTTTATAATGTCCAAGCTCGTGCAGCCATGCAGTGGTTAAGTGATTGCTGTGTTTACTGGGAAAAACACTGCTGTTTTTCTGATCTTCCACACTGGTCAGAAACTCTCTGAGGTTCTGTAACGTGCTGGGGGTGGGGGGCAGGGGCAGGTTTCATGTCTGGGTTATGACTAGTACATTGCTGAGCCAATAACCAGTTCTGGCTCATTTTTTGTGTTTAGTGCAACCAAAACTGCAGTTGAATCCAGACAAAATTACAGAGGTAAATAGGATCTAAATTTTAGCTAATGATTTGATGCCTTTGTTGGTCTTTTGCACTTCTCAGCCTTTCGTGACTTACCAGCTGCTAAAATAAAACTCCTAACCACCTTCAAATATCAAAAAGCATTGATATTTCTTTAAGGGTGGTCATGTTGGACATGGATTCCCCACAGAGAATTTATGAGGAAGGTTATAATTCTCAGATGAATAGATGGATAAATCACATCTGAGCTGTATTAAACCCTTCTGGATCTCTTTGTCAGGACAATAAATAGTGTAAAACAAGTTTTTGCAAATTACTTCAGTCTTAGAGATTGTGCTAAAGACTTCATCCCATACATTTCTTAGAAGTAACTGCCATGGACATCCTTGTGTTTTCTCTATTTGTTTTAATTGGTTGGCATTGTTGTTGTTGTTGTTGTTGTTGTTATTATTATTATTATTATTATTATTTTGACATTTATGAATATAATTTTTTAATTTTTAAATTTCAATAATGTTCATGTTCTTCAGAAAGTTCTCTTAGCTCTTAGTGCCCTGAATGCTCTCACTGCTACAGTTTGCTTCATAGCAGCTGCCCTGCATTACTTACAGATACTTGCATCAAGAAGATCCTGCACAGTAAGTGAACACAAGGCATTGCCTGCCATAAAGAGTGGTACAAACAGTATTAATAGATTACACTGTTCAGCAATATTTATAGCTCAGAAGGGTTTTAACAGAAGTTTTGTTTGATTAGGGTGAATGTGAGATTGAAGACGATCACAATTTGGATCCTGATGATTTTGTCCCACCTGTCCCACCTCCCTCCTATTTTGCAACTTTTAATTCTTTTACTCCACGAACAAGTGTCAGGTAAAACTGTACACTCTCTTCCTTTCTTTTAGTGTATTTTGAAAGACTAATCTTTTAAGACTAATCTTTTAAGACTGTTTTCTCTGGTGAAAAAGATTTGTGATTTTAGGGGGATTAAAAAAAAAAAAAAGAAGAAAGAACCCATTAGTTTGGAGATAGCATAAATACAGTGTGGGTAAGGGGGGTAAAATTTTGTGGCTTTGAGTTTAGATTCTCTAGGAACTATTTCTGGGTGAGAGAAATACTGCTGCTTAACACAGCTGAGAACTTCCCTGATGCTGTCAAAAGCAGGTGAGGGCAGCAATGGGAAGCCAGACACTTGGCATGCCAGAGACCCAGAATGGTGCTCCCCCATGGACCTTCCTCCCAGAGTCATTCTTCTTCTCTCTCTTGGATTGTTAGGGCTGACTGAAGGGTGTGTTTTGACTGCACTGCCTGGAAAAGTAATCCTTTACCCTGCAGGTGGTTACTTGCTCTTAAATGTAACTTGCAGGTTGGCTTTAGTTTATGACTTAGGTGGGGCCCCATTATTCTATTCTGAACACACAATATTTATACATAAAGTATTGGTGCTCAAACAGACTGTATGGCTCTTGTTTAAAATTCCTTCAATTTGCAGTGTGCAGGAATGTTTCGTTTATTTCACTGTTTCATCAGGACTAGCATGCATGACTTTCAAGACTGTATGTTCCTGGCAGAAGTAATTACAGATCCTGGGATTGCCTAGGAAATGATAATATGGCACAACAATAGGATTTAGAATGAACAGGTCCTCTGAAACAGCAGAGACTGGAGTTGAATTCAAAATATTGCTAAAAACCTCTATGTAATTTTTGGTTCAAGCTGCTTATGAGAACAGAATGGAATGTGTAATGATCTCTTTGGAAGAATAATTGTTTATCAAAACATTGTTTTCAGAGTTCCCCTGCTTTAAAATGGACCAGTTGTTTTTTGTCTAGCATGTCATTCTAGATGGTTATTTCTTTCCCAGACAGATTTCTTGGTTTTTTGGTTTTTGTTTTTGTTTTTGTTTGGCAAAGGAGGGGCTGCTGAACAGTATGTAATGCTTCTGTGGTCTAAAACTGAATAGCTACCTTGCCTGTGATTATGTTAAAACTTGTTGATGGTAATGTTTAAGTGATGATGACATCTTTCTAAAGTCAGACTATGTGTTTCAGGGCGTTCTGAGTAGTTGTACACCAGTGCAGAAGTTAAAGCAACAGACAGGCTTTATTTCTGTTTTTGGAAGATGAGTAATTATGACTCAGCCCGGGCTGGATCCTGCATGAGTGGCTGAGATGTGGCCATTTCTCAGTCAGCCTCCTCACACTTTTTCCCCCCAGCCTGTACCCTGAATTCCATGTAGCACCTCTGCCCTGGCTTTCTGTGCTGAGCTCCCTGGTGCTTGCATCTCAAACCTTTGTGTGGAAGGAGGGTGTGACAGGAATCACATCCAGGGAGGTGAGCCCCATCTGCAAGTTCCAAGACAGATACATCTCCTGAAAAGGGAAACATCACAGTCATCAAAATTTGTGCTGAAGACATGTTTGGAATGGGTAGGCCTTCTCTGCCACCCTTCAAATTGAAAAGTCAGAGGCCAGCTATCAAAGCCAATTGGTTTTCTCGCTTGTTCGTGGGAAACTTTTACATTTGTCTTATTTAATGGCAAAAAACAAACTAACACTACAAGTGTCTGGTCAATTCCTACCTTTACTCTTGTTATTTCATATGTTTAAAAATAGCAATTATATTATTTTTCAGGGTTGGCACAGCATAAATAGTGAGAGCTGAGTTTCCAGATGAAAAACAAAATGTGAAGTTTGCCATGAGTTGGAGTTTGATCCTTGTGGGTCCCTTCCAACTCAGGATATTCTGTAATTCTGTGAAAGTGTCACAAGACACATAAATTTAAGGGAAGAGGTGATGCATGTTGGGCAGCAAGGCCTAGAAATCTACCTCAGTTCAAAGTACTCTTTGGGTGCATCCTGGAAATTACTTTTATTATTAAGGGACTCAAGGGAAGGCTTTTCTAGTTGCATGTTCTGTATTAAGTTTTAACATAATTGTTGGACATAGCATTACTTTGCAAGGTGTGACTGAGCTGGGTACGCCAGATCAGGCATCTTTAAGAATAAAACTCAGATTCAAGATGTATATAACTTTGTGGCTTATGCTGGATGTAAATTCAGCACGAACATATTAGGAAAATGTGAGGAAGTAATGTCAATGGAGGATCTGCCTCCATCATACTCCAAAATTATTCTGATGCCTTTTAGAAGAGATGAAGTAGATTGTAATTAAAAACTATTTTAACATATTTTATTTCAGCTATTTTTAAGACTAAAAAAAACAATGCCCGGCTGTCAAAATATCTGCTTTCCTTTACTCAGATTTCTCCATGCATTACCTCCATTGCCTTCACAGGAGCCTTTCATAAGATGGCTTCCAGGTTCTCATTTTGAAAGTTTTATTCTTTTCCTGTCTGTGCAAGCAGTCTTCCATAGGCATTTCTGTCACTCTTCTCTTTCCTTTAAGCTTGCAAGAAAAAAAAATTCAGTCGTCTTTGTTCCCTCCAGCCAGTGTCCAGAGAAACCCTAAATTCTGGGAGGAAGGACATACTTTGTAGAGAGTAGCATCCTCTAGTGATAGTGGATGAAATCTGACCAAAATCCAGAGACCAAAATATGGCTTTCTGTGTGTTGCTTGAGGTTCCTGCTCAGCACCAAATCAGCAACCAAAACGTAAAAAAAAAAAAAAAATGCAGAGAAGAATGCTTGAGATGCTTTGAGTCACAGAGTTACCTGAGGATTGTGTGGGGAAGGTCTTGCCAGCTTTGCTGTTGACCACCATACTTTGTTACTGTGTTTCTGGGGCCATGTAAATGTATATTTATCAAAATTAAGGTTTCTCCAGGCACTCTGCTGTTTTCTTCCTTCTCAGAGCTACCTTCAAAGAGAAAAATGTTACAGCAAAACATTTGGGATTTCTGCTGTGTCAAAAGTTTCAGAGAGCTCTTTGGAAACTGCGGAGTGAGGTTAGCCATGAGGTGCATTTGCCCCATATGAGCCTTTGTGAATTGGCAACCATAATATTCTTGCATCATCACAAAAACAGTCTTTAGTTTGAATTCGGCTTTTTCTGTGCAGCTGTATCTGAACATAAGGCACCAGCTCAGAAGTATCTTGAGTTTAGGTTATAATTAGGAACTCAGTGGTTCACAAAACTCAGAGCTAGGCTGTCATGTTTTGAGTGATAACCTGTACTTCAATCTTTTGTAGCAAAACTGAATCTCTGAAGTAAGACTGGAATGGGTTCCTAGGCCCAGTACTGCGCAAAGATGTTTGAACGCTGGAGAAGCACGTCCTAAGGAGCTAAACTGGGAATTGCTCTTGACCATCTTCTGAGACCATGTCTTGCAGATCTTGGCGAGTCCAGTATCTTGACTTAGGTCCCAGAACCTGAGCTGGCAGAGGAAAGCCAGTGGAGTTTGGTAGCAGATGATGTTTTTCTGCAGCTGGAAAGCCGTACTGACAGATTTGCTCCGTGTTATTTATTGCAGCATACCTGTCTCTCATGTGATTTCACTGTCCTATATTCATGGAACGCGGGTCAAAGAGGTTGAAGTGTTCTGCCGCCTGGACCCACCTCCACCTTACGAAACTGTGTGCAGCTTAAAAGGCTCTGAGCAGGTATGGGCCACAGAAGTTTAACCTCTGATTTGTTTTTTCCACTCTAAGGGAGAGGTTGCACTTGAGCATGGTAAATGTAAGTCAGGAGGATACATTTGATTACAATTGTAAATTTCACCAGAGCTTTTAATTAATCACTTACCTCTAGAACTGACAAGTTCTCTCCATTTGGAAAACTGCCCAGGCATGGAAGGAGGAGCAAAAAGCAATGTGGAGCACACCTGTTGCTGATTATTCTAAAAGAATTCCTTGCTTTACTTCACTTAAGTACCTGCACTCCTCCTGTGAGGGACTAGGTCAAGGTGTTGGCATCATTGGCCATCCCTTTTTGCTGGTGTTTTCAAAAGACAGGTGCTTTTCCCCAGAAAATACTGGATAGGATAAAATTGACTGACCTGGATGATGGACATGAATATTAGACATTCAAGGGCCTTGATTTTACCAGTGAATTAAACTCATATCACACAGTCTCTGTGCAATTAAGAACAAGTGTTCAATTTCTAAGGTGCGTGTTGCAGTTCTTAGGAAATACCAGAGAAAGATGGTGACCTGTGATTTTTCAACTTGTGCATTTTATTCCAGGGAAGTGCTCTTCAAATAAATGGCATGGAAGATGTTGATTCAGGGGAAGTAAGTGACAGGCAATCCTCTCAAGGTAAAAAAGTAATTTTAAAATTTGTTCTAGAATATTCTTTCCAACACATACAACTTAATGCAGCAGCAGCATTATTAGTTCTTTGAAAGACAGCCACCATACTGCAAGCCAGAGATAAAGAATCATGATTGTTTTGGGCAGTGGGAACAAGAATTAATATTTAAAATGTTTAAAAGCACAAGTTGTTTTCATGCAAGATACAAAAAGAAGGATTTGTTTTCTTTTTAGTAACATAAAAGTTAGTTTTTGACACTACATCCATATGTTGCAAGAAATTACGTCCTCCAGTGCTTCCATTTGATAAGTGTATATGATGGTGCCTGTTAATATTTTGTTGCTGGTAAGAATAGGAAAAGGATAGAATACTGCGGTGCTGTGTGGAGCTAAACTGGGAATTACTCCATTATCCAGCCTGAACTGGAAGAATTACTAGTTTCTGCATCCTGGTACAGGAGGTAGCTAAACTGTCTTAGAGACCACATCTCTAAGATGCCAAGCAGCTTTGCTCTGCACTGTTTTAGAAAACCGTGCCTATGGCTCCACGTTATTTTTAGCCTAATGTTTGTTGCAATATATGCTTGTGGCTAAACATTATTAACTTCCAGCTTTTCCACTACAGCCCATGAAAATGTGTTGCAATTTTCATTTGAACTTGGTTGGCCATTATGACAAGATCATCTCGTCTGCAGTATTCACAACAGAGTAAAGACTGGGGCAAGGGGGAAGCCCCAAATCTTTTATTTGATTGTGGCCTGTCTTCTGCCAACCTACTTCCCAAACTATAAAGAAAACTTGGGTTTGAACTGAAATCATTCCTATTATGTGGAGTCAGGGAAAAAAAAGATTTTGCATAAAATTATACTTTAGCCAAATGTCAGCTCTGTCAAAGTTCGCTTAAAGCACTTCCTGCCACCAGCAAAAGGTTGCAAGCCTGCCTACCACCTTCAGCAGGGGAAGTCCCATTCTGCTTGACAGGAATGATTATGAAGTCAGTAAAACAATTTTAGCTGGCATAGAAAAGCTTAGAGCTCCTCCTGGAGCCAGCAGTTAGGATTCCCCTTACTCTGCTGGCAGAGTAGTGCACAGCTTTAACTTCCTTTGGGAGCTATGCTGAGTTGATCAGCCCTGATGATGCCAAGGGAATCACAGCATCATACACAAATACCCTGGCATGACAGCCTGCCAGCATAAACTGAAAGTTCAAGTTTTATTTATAGACTACTACACTGCACCAGCTGAGACAGCCCATAGATTTCCTCTGCCACAATTCCAGCGTAAGCCCCCACTTTATATTTCCCTCCTGCAGTGGTTTAACCCCAGCAGGCAGCTCAGTCCCTCACAGTCGTTCTTACTCTTCCCCAGTGATATGGGGAGAAGAATTGAAGGACAAAAGTGGCAGAGCTCATGGGCTGAGATAAGGACAGCTGGAGTGAGGTGGGGAGAAAAAAAACCAACAAAACTCAAAGGAAAACAAGTGATGCAAAAGCAGTCACTCACCACTAGCTGACTGATTCCCAGCCAGTCTCTGAACAACGACAACACTTGAACACTCCCCCCAGGTCAGAAATCCAAACCAGCACCACAGGCTGCTGTGAAGGAAATTAACTTCATTCCAGCCACAGGTAGTACACCCCTCCAAATTTAAATAAAGGAAGAGATACTGCTCAGCGTATTTCTTTTTCTTAAATTCTAGGAAGCATCTAGAAGAAACAGCAGTGTTAATTTTCTTTCTTAAGAGGTTTACTTTCTTTTTTTATCTGAATTTAACAGTCAGACTGATAATTAAACATCTCTTTACAGACCCCCTTATTAAAAAAAATACTGGGGAAACCAGTTAAGATGATGGAGAGGAGGGTACACTTTGCCATACGTGCTCAGGTAACTCTCATTCTTGCAAAGGAAATTTATAAATACAAATGCCTCAAACAATGTCTTACCAGAGTCTTTTTTTAAAACAAAATGGAACAAAACAAAACAGAGACTTTCCTGACTGTCCTTCACTGTAGGTGCATTTTCTAGGCTATTTTTTTCCTGTTTCCAGTCCTCATAACTTTAAGCAAGTCACCATGTATCCTTGTATTTGGTAAACTCTTTTTGTTTGAGCTCAGGAAGCTCAGAAAAGCAACAGGAGTTTTACCAGTAAGAAAGCTTTGAGAAAGAAATCCAGAGAAGCTGTAGCAAAAGGTTTCATTCTGGTTATCACAGCTGACAAGACACCAGAAGCATCCACGTGCTTGTTTTCAGAGGTTTCAGGTGCTGTCAGAGTTTAAGGGAACTTTGACAGAGCTGACATTTGGCTAAAGTATAATTTTATGCAAAATCTTTTTTTTCCCTGACTCCACATAATAGGAATGATTTCAGTTCAAACCCAAGTTTTTTTATAGTTTGGGAAGTCAAATAAAAGATTTGGGGCTTCCCCCTTGCCCCAGTCTTTACTCTGTTGTGAATACTGCAGACGAGATGATCTTGTCATAATGGCCAACCAAGTTCAAATGAAAATTGCAACGCATTTTCATGGGCTGTAGTGGAAAAGCTGGAAGTTAATAATGTTTAGCCACAAGCATATATTGCAACAAACATTAGGCTAAAAATAACGTGGAGCCATAGGCATGGTTTTCTAAAACAGTGCAGAGCAAAGCTGCTTGTAGCTGCTCTGTATCATCACAAACTAGGTATAGGCATTTCCACCATATGACAATTATCTTTCTGAAACGTTAACATTATTAAGGATTATCTTAAGATCATGAAATCTGTTCATTAATCTGTTCAGAATTAAAAAAAAACAAAACACCAAACGAACAATTTCTCCAAAGTAACAGCAGCACTGTACTTCCAGGACTTAATGCTAACACAGTTCCATTGGTGTTGAAAAGTTTATATTGGTGATGGATTCTGTAATCCTGCATGATTCTTTGCCTACCTTATTTTGTTGCTGGGCCTTACCTTCTGATTTACTAGGCTGGTACCTGTTTTACATAGGTTGTGTCACTCTTCTCTTTAGAAATTCTAAGTTGAATTTGTGTAGGCGATAAGGCACTGTCCTCAACAAGTACATATCAACCAAGCCTAAATTTTCTTGAATGCTCCTGCCACAGGTGCATACCTGTTAGAGTGACACCACAGACTTTTGCTGTGTTCCGAATAAAAGACTGTTTACATGACTTTGGTTTTGTATTGGGTTTGCATGGCCAAGTTTTGGTAGTGGCAGGGAAGCTGCTGCAAGGTTTGAAGCTTCCTCTATGCCTGCAGAGCTTCAAAGATGGACCTGCTGCTGGAGAAGGCTGGACTAGTTAGAAATTATGTTAACACCTCTGTGACAACATGTTTAAGAAGGAAAAAAAAGTTACTTTGCAGGTGTATTGGTCAGAGAACAGTGAAGTGAGAACATGTGAGAGGAGCAGCCCTACCAACACCAGGGTCAGTGGAGAAAGAGGGGCAGGATGTGCTCCAGGTGCTGGAGCAGAGTGTCTCCTGCAGCCTGTGCTGCAGCCCATGGAGAGGCAGCTGGGCCCCTGCAGCCTTTGGAGGTTCACAGGGATGCAGAGGTGCACCCACAGCTCATGGAGAACCCTTACTGGAGCAGATGGGTGTATGCAAAAAGGCTGTGAACCCCTGGGAGGCCTGTGCTGGAAAAGGCTCCTGGCAGGGACCTACAGACCTGTGGAGAGAGGAGCCCGTGCTGGAGCGGGTTTGCTGGTGGGACTTGTGAGCCTTTGGGGGACCCATGCCTGGAACAGGTTGTGGCTGAAGGACTGACCCCATGGAAGGGTGACCCACATTACAGTGTTTTATGTAGAACTGTTGCGTGTGGAATGGACTCAATCTGGAGAAATTCCTGGAGAACTGTCTCCTGTGGGAAGACCCCACACTGCAGCAGAGGAAGAACTCCTCTCCTTGAGCAGCAGCAGAAATGTGTCATGAACTGACTGTAACCCATGTTCCCCTCACAGTTACAGAGCGGACAATAAAGTCTGGGGCGGGGGCTGGGGAAAGGTGTTTTTAAGAGCTGTTTTACTTCTCATTATCCTGCTCATTTTTGGATAAAGTCAGCTAATACTCTGAGCTGAGTCTGTTTTGCCTGTGATAGTAATTGATGAATGATCTCTCCCTGTCCTTATTTCAAATCATGAGCCTTTCATTATACTTTTTCTCCCTTGTCCAGTTGCAGAGGGGAGTGGCTGTGGTGGGTACTGGCATCCAGCCAGGTACAATTTTTTTAACTCCTGATCAAGAAAATTGTTTTGTGTAATATGCCAGGTGCCACTAGACGGAGGTATAGAACCAAGCTTAGTGAGGAATGTACACAGCTTCATCCTGTCCTGTTCATTAATTTGCAGCATATAGTTTCACTCTTAGGAAAAGGAGCAGTGGGAAGGACACAGCATATTACAAGAATCCAGGAAAACATTTAAGTAAAGATTTTAATTCCTTTTTAGGGACTGGTGACTGATTTACAAGATACCTAATTGCAAAAGTTGACTCACCTCTCTGACCATATGCTGTCATATCTTGGTACAACTGATTATAAGCAGGAGGATTTGGGGCTCTCTGAGATTTAGTTTTTTGCCAATGAAGCTGTAGCTCCCTTCTCTCTGATCAGGTAGTTTAACATGATTTTTGTACTAGGGTTTACTAGACGGTACTCTTTTGCTACTTCAGTTGCATAAGACTGAACAGGTATTTGCAAACATTTAAACAGGGTTTAGACCAATGTTACTGTTCAGTAAGTGTGGGTCTGAGCACACATACATATATACACCTCTAGACTTTATGTCCAGTTATTACAGATTTGTAAGTGGGATGGGGAAAAAAATCAGTCTCTAATAATGGCTTCTACAGATTACTACTTTTCTGTTTGTAATAATTCAGCTGAAGAAATTCAGGAGCCTTCCAGCAGAGTGAGCCTTTCCCCTTCAAATGCAAGCTGTGTGTCTGCAGGCATGAACAGGAGAACCTTCGATCCCCTGCGGAAACGTTCTAAAAGTGACCCTGTCCTCCTGCACTGCCAGCTGCCTGAAGGTGACTCCATTTTCTGTGTCAGTGATTGTGTAATGATTCTTTAAAAGAAAGCTTTTCAAAAGTTTGGTACACTGAACCTAGTACCTGCAGAAATCAGCTATTGTTTCCCAGCAGAGCACCAACATAACGGTAGTTTGTGCTTTGCCAAACCTTCTCCACCTAACTCCTTAATCTTGCTGCTCTTGAGGTTTTCATATCTAGGAACAGGGTCTGTAGAACGATCTGGGTATGAGGGAGGGGTAGTGGAAAATGAGGAGGGAGAGCACACAGGATTCCTCAGTGCACTGACATCTAAAATCTTGTAAGTGCAGTTGTCAGTGTGAGCAATTTAAAGCAAAACTGGCTTGGGGATTTGGTATTAGCCTGTAAATTTGCTCCCCTTTTCTCAGTCATCTTATCATCAAAAAAAAAGCCCCAAAACCCAACACAACTCATGGTGGAAAGTAGATGAAACTGCTTTGGTGTTGGTGATCCAATTTTGTTGCACTGGGAAAACTGCTAATGGGACTACACAGTCCATGATACTGCTGATAATCTTGAAAAATGCACCAGTCAGGGGTCTTACAGTTTTTACTAGAGGATATTGGAATCCCTACAGTAGCTGCTGACACTAAAAATGTAAGTGCCAATAGGGCATGTTAGTAACGGCCATTTATTCTGGATATTGGGAGCATGCCTATCTGGATTATACTTGCTGTTTTTGTGGAATGTTTTCATGGCTCTGCTGTATCATGTGCTTTGTCTTGTTCTCCTATCAACTTCCACCCCAGCAGCCCAGAGAATCTGCTGCTGAAGCAATGGTTACATGACACAGAGCCTATCCATAGCTGTGAAAGCAGAGTGTTTCTGCTGTGCAGAGACTCCATGTCAGAAACATTTGGAAGCTTTAGCTCAGTGTTACTGAGGTTAGGTCTGTTCAGCAGTTAGATCTGAGTTAGTCATGAGTGCTAGAGAAAAGGAACTCATTGCAGCAATGGAATTTACTTCAAGTTGGTGCTCTTCTTGCTGGGAAGTTTTGCATCTCCCTCTGATATTTTTTTGGTCTGAAGCTAACATTAAAGTGCTTCTTGAACAATGTAGTTGTGGTTTTGGGGTTTTTGTTTTTTCTGCCTTTCAGTGGGGTCAAAATTTGATAATTTGTTTACACCAAAGGCGGTGAATTTTTATTTTGACCAAAGGCAGTGAAATTGATTCTGTATGGCCCTTTTTTTAGTCCTTGCAAGGTAATTGTGAACATTTTGGTGTGGGTTTGTTTGGGTTTTTTTTTTTTTCTTTGAATTTCTACTTTGTAGTATTACTAGTTTCCAGTTTGACAAGTAGTTATTTTCAGGTACAACTTGTCCTCTTGACTGCTAATAACTAAAAGTTACCAAGAGTTTAGGAGAGATCATAAAAGATTCCTACCTTTATATTTACATTAACCTTCAACATACATTTCAGGTCTCCTCAGATCAGAAACAAGAGAAGAACCAATGTACACAAAATGACAAAGAGCTTTCCAAAGGAGAAGAGTCCCTCCAGACCCTTTGACATGTAATATGCACTCAATCACAGCCATGTGTTACTATTTTACAGGCATTTTGTGTAAATCCAATAGAGTGAGCCTTCCATACCACCCTGACCATGCCAGACCGCTAGGTTTTACAAGGTTAAACTGTGCACTGCATCCTCATTGACTCAGGAGGAGAATCTCTGGGAATACCGTAAACTATGTGGATTATTTGCTTTGTTTCTTCTTTCTCTTCAGGGACAGTGCTCAACTGTCAAACTGCAACACTCAATGACATAAATCCACTGAACGCTGTCACCTTGCAGAAGAGTTCAGGAGCAAGAGCTTTGAGGGCAAGACCCCAATCTCTGATAGACTATAAGTCTTATATGGACACTAAACAGCGTGTAGCGTGGATCCTTGAGCAGTCCTCCTGCAGCATGAGCCCAGACATACATGACTTGGTGGAAAATATCAAGTCTATTTTAAAATCAGATGAGAAACATATGGCAGAAGCTGTCACAAGTGCCACTTTCCTTGAGCAGGTAGTTTTACTACTTGTATTTATCAGGTGATGAGGAAAACCACTGCCCCTGGTTTGGAAGTATAGGTGTACAGTTGCCAGTCTATGTGTCAGAGCAAGAAATGTCACAGCCTCCCACGCACTCCCTACATGAAACTAAAGCACCAAAAGAAGCCAATTTGGCCCAAAAACTCTATCAGCCACAAGCCAGAGCATGTGTGTATTTAAAAACTGAGTCAGTCTTCTGTTGAGGAATCATGAACTGCAAATAACATGACAGCATTTTACACTGAGTGGCAGGGGGGAGGGAGAAGATGTTATAAATATGCATGTGCTATTGCAAACCAGAAGGAATGGAGGCTGACAAGGAAATTTTTCTGTAAACCCACTAGAAGCAACTTTTTTGTGGTTGGCTCCCAGGATAAAAATAAGACCTACTACTAAAGAATAAAAAGCAGAAAATAGAAAATATGTGCTTACATTAATGGAATGAATATCTAGAAGTTTTAGATACCACAGATTTCATCGAAGAAATGTTTTTGTAACTTACAGACCACTGGGGTAGATGAATTGATTCATGCATAGCACAAGTGATTTGCTATGACAACTGATTTTGGTTTGGGTTCTCATGCAGAACACATCAGTGTCTTTTAGGCTCTGCAAATAAAGTGGGATTTCCCACTGCAGCCTTCAGGTAGCAAAAGCCTTGACAAATTTGACAGAAATAGGAGGGAAGAAGGCTCCTTATGAGAATTTCATTTATCACACAAGCTTGAAGGTTATTACAGTTCAGTGACTTCTGCAAGGAAGCAACATTTAGGTCCCTTCTAAACAATACCACACATGCTATGGGTTGGAGTGAGAGAATTCCTGTGCACCTTTGAGGGGGATACCTAACCAACCTAACAAAAACCTCGCAAAAATCAACAAAATAAAAAATTACCCCACTCCTTTTCCCAACTGGGACTGCCTTTCGCATGCTTCCTTGGCAAATGCTGGGATTTTATAGCTTTTTAAATTATTCTTTAAACATAACAGACAACACTACAACTAGCTTCTTTCCATTGGGTAAAAAATTATTTTAATGGAACAAGAGCCTGAAAACAAAACTGATTTAAACTTTTCTTTTTAAAGGTGATGACACCTGCCCAGCAAGCCACATCATCGAGAGTGCGTGTATTGCCCTTCAGACTGCATCCTGGATTGCTGTACCTGGAGAGCTGTGGTGACCTGAGTACTTTCACCATAGAGGGAGAACAGCAAGCAGAGAGAAGCATCCAAAGAGCAGAACGTGAACAGCCTCACAGTCTTATTGGTGTTGTCAGGGAAACTGTACTTTGAGCTGGCTTTTTGGTTATTCCTCAGCAGAGCACTTACCTCAGATATACACACACTGCAGAGGAAAATCATCTCTGGCACGTGGGTGGATGGGTTTGTCAATAATCACCTTCTTTTTTAATACTTTTATGCACAGACTCTAAAGGGGAAGATCATTCTACCAAGACTATTAAGCAGATTGAAAGCTGACCTTTGTTGGGCTCTCAGCTGCAGCTCATGTTTGTGATGTAATAGTGCCCTGCATCTCTGTGAAGTTTGGTAATGTATAGTTGTGGGGTATGATGATACATCATCCTTGTGGAAGGAACTGTCTGAAGCAGTAATTGAAGAACTTGGCAAATATTTGGTATTTTGGTTTAAATTAAAATCTCCTGTCATAAAATGGAGACCTTCAGATACAAAGTAAGTTAAGTAAAAAAATGGTGTACAGAATTCTAAAATAATTCTTTATAAAAGAAGGTTGTTGATACGTAAACTGTACGAAAAATAAAAGCTGTCTTGAAGAAGTACTCTTTTGGCTCAGTGAACTTCTCATTTAATGGCAAAACATTATTTTTGTCTTGATGATGGAACAACATCCAAACCCAAAAGCACAGGTGTTTTGCAACAGGTGGTGCTGGCTTGTTCCTGTCCCAGGAAGAAAGGCACTCTGTATAGTCTGATTTAAAATGCTGTTTATTACAGCAGGTGCTATGAACAAAGAAGCTAGTATAGCTAATTTTACATTCCTTCAGGTGCTGGGAACCCCAGACTGTGCAGCACAAGCAGGGCACAAGTTATGTTGCTCCCATCCACTTTACGCCACTTAAGTCATTTGAAGTAATCAATTTTTCTTAGAGAACAACTCTATTCATCACTTCTGCTGTCAAACAAAAGAGCTGTTCACATGGGACCTCACTGCTGCACAAAAGAAGGGCACACATGTACTGCTGGGTGGTGTTTACCATTTTGAGTACCGTTGGGGCTGCCTGCAGGCTCCCTTCTTATAATCAACCATCTAAATTTATTCTGTGGCCAAAGGGCATTCCTGGAGGTCCACCTGTAGGAGCAGCACAAAGCAACAGCACAGGCCTGGCCCTACTCAGGTAAGAGGCACATGGAGTACAAACTCTTCATGAGCCACGAATTTAGGTCAGGACTGTTCCATATGCTTCTGCACTGAAGATTTATTTAAATTACAGACCCAGACCTGACACTGACACAGTCAATCCACACAGGTCACCAGCATCATGTCTTCACCCTGCAAGGCACTACAGGGTGCTGGAACTGAGAGGGAGAGGTCTGCTTGTCCTCTGTGTGGATGGATCCATTCATTGAAACACTGAAGGAGAAGGCAAGAAATGTCCCCTGTGAATACAGCAGTTCTGTGAAATTTTTGTCTGTACTGCTAAAATAAGGGCTTATGTTTATCCAACAAAATGCGGAAAAGTTTGTAACACAGAAATTGGTATGTACAGCTAATGGTAGGAATAATTAGGAGGATGGAGAATGGTACACAGGGAAACGCAGAAAGCAAGCTCACCTTGTCTACTGCACCCTTTACCAGGGACTTTACAATTTCTTCCATCTGTCATTTAAGCAAATATGGTGAAATACTTAACTCTCTCATGTTGATGGTATTTGTATTTCATGTTATGAACAGTCACTGAGTGGCTGAACGCCCATGTTTAGTTTTCTTCTGAGTCAGCTGTGGCATATATTTTCATTTCTGTGGTTTCAAAGTACTCATAACAATCTATGAGACACAGAAAAGCCCATGAAGCCTCACCAGAAGAAACACTCCCTTAATGACTTTTTTTGGTCGACTTTCAAATACAATCATATTTTTCATAATCTCTCATTACACAAGTATTTTTAACCTTAGCACAGGCAGTTCCAGGATTAATTCTAAGAACAGACATATTACAATTCTACTTTTTATTTATTCAAATGGTGTTAGGTCTTTAATAATAAACCATGCTGATGACATTTGAAGGAAAACAGTGATTTCAGAAATTACTCTAAGTGTGAAGAATTTTTATCAAAGCCTCATTTATGAAAAAATCCTATTTAAAGTTATTCAGTCAATGAAAAAGTATTTCTGTCACAATCACAGTGGCATTTCACACAGTAAAAACTGGTATGCCACTTTAGATTAGCAATCAACTTCGTTTAGGAGCACTAGTATCATGTATTGATTGAAAAGAGTGCTGTTTTAAAAATAAAGGTAACAGCATGGCTTCACGCCTGCAGAAACACCAATAGAGTTACTCCAGACTAAGTGGCAAAAAAGAAGTTCAGACACTTTCCAATTATGTATTCATTCAGCATTGGCAACTCAGCCTCCAGGTCAGTATGAGCAAATTCTCAGCCTTGTCTGAGGTATTTTTGTTTTGTAGTTTATTGTTGCAAATCTTACAGACATTAGCGCTCTGTTAAATAAAGGAATGTAGCACAGTAAATACATCACAACAAAATAACTGGCCAGAAACCCCCTACCCTGTCCCATCCAAAGCAAAAAGCCTACTCTTCTCCCCTCTGTTTCTCCCCAAATCAAACCAGCACAGCTTCATTAGAGAGGTCAGAGACCTGTGGCAGAAAACATCAGAGTAATTACATTCAGTAGATGTGCAATATCAACATTCCAGGCTCACATATATTTATATATATTTATATTTATATATAGAGATCATTAAATGTTTACAAAGAACAATATTGTTACAAATACAATACTATGCTTTTCCCAACGCTTTACAATAATTTCTATTCATCCTCTTTACAGAACAATAGTACAACTTCATAGTCTAGGTACTGCACTAAATATATACAAGAGATCTCAACCACGTTGCTGTCTTGAGAAATGCATTTCTTTTAGAAAAGAAGGAAAGCTAGCAAACTTGGAAACCCAAACTGAGACTCAAACAAGATTCAAAACAAATGTAAAACTTCTCAAAAATAAAAAATACAAGGGACGTTTAACCCTTAATGTAAACACTGAAGAGTTAATTAGACTATGAAGTAGCAAGGATGAAAGAAAAAGAATTCAGGTCTGTCACTGAAGAAGGAATGTAAACCTTTGAAGGAATGTTCCTTTGCATCTGTTAAAAATCCCCATATCTGATCTATCAAACTGCTGCAACAGTCTAGAGAACAGCCAGCTTTCCCCTTTTGAGTTCCATTTCCTTGGAACTCTGTTTACAGAGTAACATGGGATTGTTTACAAGACTGTTCTCAGAAGTGTGCACACACTATGGACCTCTCAGTTTAGAAATCTTATGCACATATTGTAACTGAAAAAATGAGATTTTTTTGCTAAGCTCTGGTCCTGCAAGCATTCATTTGCTTAATGTTAAGCACCTATTTAGGATGAACAGTAACTTCACAAACTCCCGTCTGCAAGATTTCCAAAGAAACAGTTGTTTCTTCTCTAAATACATTTGTATGTTCAGATCTTCATCATTTCCCAGTGAAGTGAGTTAAAGACTTCACCACATGGGCTAGACAGAACCACAGAAACAAATGGAGAGCATACACACAGCAGGAACCAGGAGCATAACTGTGTCTTCAAGAGTTCACTAAGTTTCCTCAGGCAATGCATGGAAAGGCTGCACTGTATATAATCTTCTAAATTGTACATGGTTATATACCATATTTACATTTATTACTATATATATGGAAAGTTCTAGAAAAGAGGTTCAAATTACCATAAATCAGATGTCTACAGTTTAACAATATACTCACAAGCCATTAATTATCTTGTTGCATCAGTGAGGCAGCAGAATTAAGTACTAACCTGGAATACTAACACCATTCTCTTGTGCAATCTGCTATTCCGAAGCCTTGGATTAAATTATATAACAAGTAGAAATGCAGTAAAATCAAGTCATCGTACATTAATCTCAACATTAAAACGTATCCCCTTACTACAACAGTTTATGCACCACTCCATGATGTCCCTTAAAAACCTGCTTCCCACAGAAATACAATTTATCCTCTAACTCTGATCAGGCTGTAGTTATCCATGACTTTAGAAAGCCATAAAATGGATTCCTGACAAGAGTGCTCAGTGGTTCTCAGCAGTGTTTGCAACAAGTGCACATGCACACACCCACTTCCACGAATCCCCATAGCAATGTCTAGGATCATCACTGGACAGCAAGCAATGCCTACTTTGCACAGCTCACGTCACAACAAGTGCGAAACAAGTGACTATGAACAACACCGCATTTGCAAAGCAGAAGTGGCGTGTGGCTGTGTGTTGTCTGCTCTTGTTCCCATCTCACTGCACCTTTCCATCACAGCAAAACACAGCACAAACTGTTTCTTTAAAAGAAATCAACATACAAACATGGACTAAACGCATGGTTCCACTTTAGTATAAACACCAAAAAAAGTAACTACATAGAATGTAGAATTCTTTCACTAGGAAGAAAAGACACTGCTTCTTTTTTATTTTGAACCCTCTTAAAAAAAAACAAAGAACCCAACCCAGCCCCCTTTTCCCCTTTTGTCTTTAGCATGCAACTTAGAGGCTAATCAAATACAAGATTTCATACATCCCTACTAGTTAGTCATCTTCATACAAGTGCATATAGTACACACATATCTCTTGTAAGTGCCATACATATGGGAAAAAAATCACAAGCTAAATTATATAACAAAATAAATAAGTTTATTCCTACCTCATCCTTTCCACTATTACCTATATCATGAACTAAACAGGAAGTCAAGAAAATTAGACAGGTCTTTGGACAAAAATATATGTTAAAACTGGCTCAGAACAAAATTACTTAGAATAGTCTGCAGATCTCTTATATTCAAACTTCATAAATAGGAAGCACAATTTTAAAAATGTCTATATACACTGGCACACATGGCTATGTGCACCAAATTGGAATTAAGAGCCTAGAAAAAGTGTAGCTATTCAGCAGATCCCCTCATTATGTTTCTTGTGGATATTTAAAGATCCTCCCCCTGACTTCTTTAACCTCTAAAATCAGGAAGGGACTATAAAAGACAAAGCAGAAGAAAACTAGGAGATAGAAACCTGGGGACAGAGAGTGGGAGGCAGCTGTAAAAAATGCCTCCTGAATTTCTTAGTGTAAGTAATGCAAGAATAACATGTTTCAGGAACTTATGGAGTATCTTTTGGAGTCCTACTATCATGAAGAACTGAGGAGAATTAAGTGGTGTGTATTTGGACAACTCATTTTACAACAGCAGCATTTACTGAGTCTTCATAAGCAGGCAATTTTTCCTGAGGGCAAAACAATCCTTTTGGTATTCTACTTTCCCCACAGACACAAACCTTTAGTACTGAGCTTGGTGCCTGTGGGAAAATAGAGCAAGAAACACAAGTGACAGGCAGGATATCCGAGAGAACATTTTGTACCCTATACTTCTTTGTGTTTGGTAAAGTCATCTTTCATTCAGCAAAATTAAATTTACTCGGTTTGTAAAATTATAGCCACAGAAATAAAACTGATTATGTAGCATGTAAACTATGCTGCTGTTATTTTCCTCTTTTGCATGAGGAGTTGTATGAAGTTTCACTTGTGAAAAGATGCAACTGAAACAGTTCCATAGATACATTTTTCCCCCTACCAAAATGCAGGAAAATGGTGGGAAGAAGAGGAAAAAGGGATAAAGGAGAGAGCAACAGTGTATTTGTGTCTGTGAAGGGGGGAGAGAGAAAGAAATGTCTTTGCAGACACAGAAATGCAGCACTAGAAAGACAAGCACTAATGAGGAAAAACATCTTCCATGCACACTGTGGCGGTGAGGTGTCAGCTTCAGATGTAAACTGGTTGCTCTTGTGCAGTCAACAGTCTGTACATGGCAGCTGGCATAGTCTTCATATGGATCTAGAGGAAACAAGCCAAATTAATTAATGTTCCTAAACACACATACCTCATGTGAAGGACCCTGATAAGGTCATACAAGGCAGAAAAAAAGGTAAAACTTAAGAGTTTTCATACCCTTACTAAAGTATTGCAGATGATGGTTTTATGAAACAAATAATGAAAGAAAACGTGTGCAGGCTTGCTCTTACTTCAGCATTTTAGATTTGATGAGCAACAGGCCAAGAGAGGTAGAACCACAGAATTACGGAACAGTTTGAACTGGAAGGGACATTTCAAGATCATTTAGTCCAAACTGCCCTGTTGCAAGTATCAACATTTTTCACTGGAAAAGACTGCTTAAAGTCCCATCCAGCTTGGCCTTGAACACTTCCAGGGATGAGGCATCCACAGCTTCTCTGGGCAACCTGTTCAGTGACTCACCAACCTTACAGTCAAGGATTTCTTCCTATGCCCGATCTAAATCTACCCTCTTTCAGTTTAAAACCACTGCCAATTGCTCTGCACTGAAGACTCTGGTAAAACTCTCTCTCCATCTTTCTTAGAAGATCCCTTTATACATTGAAATACTACTGTCAGGTCTCCCTGGAGCCCCTCTTCTTCAGGCTGAATAACCAAACCTTTCTCAGACCTTTCTCACAGGAGAGGTGCTCCAGCCCTCTGACCCTTTTCATGGCCTTCATCTGTATCTGCTCAAGCAGGTTCATGCCTTGTTTATGTTAAGGGCCGCAGAACTGCACACAGTACTCCAGGCAGGCTCTCACAAGAGCAGAATAGAGAGAGAAAATCACCTCCCTGTTGGCCACAGGCACGGTTTTTCATGCAGCCCAGGATAGGCTTGGTTTCATGGGCTGCAAGTGCCCATTCCTGGCTCATGTCCAACTTTCCTTCCACCAAGATGCTCTCTTCTTGAGGGCTATTCTCAATCCCTTCAGCCCCAGTCTCTACTGATGTTGGAGATTGCCCAGACTCAGATGCAGGACCTTGCACTTGGCCTTATCAAACTTCACAAGGGTTACATAGATGACTTTTCTAGCCTGTTCAGGTCCCTCTAATGACACCCCTTTCCTTAAGCACCACTGATCTTGATGTCAAACTTGCTGAGAGTACAACTCAATCCCACTATGTCACTGATGAAGACATGACAGACAGAGTGCTGGTCCCAGTACAGTCCCTTGAAGGACACTGCTCATTACTGGTTTCCACTGGCTGTTACTAGTAACAGCAATGAACTGTGCTACAGTGCCTAGACACATTTCTGGTTCTTACCTCGCCAACAGCATTTGAGAGGATGTGAACAATTTTCTCATGGGGTGTTGCTACAACGCTCTGCCCGTTGATTTCAATGATCCGATGGCCAACACGCACACCTCCTCGCTCGGCTATACCTCCTCTCATAAGGCTACAGATCTGGAAAGGAGAGGACAAATTTATCATGGGCTGGGTAAGGAACAGAGACTTTGAATTACTCATTTTTTGCCTGCAAGCTATGAATCAACATTTAAGCACAGACTTGCAACAACAAATTCTAAGATGCAATCAATGGCTGACTCAAATGCAAAATTTGTTAGTGACAAGCAGTTAATGGATATTCTCTTTCAAAAGAAGAACAAACTGTCAGAAAAGACTGCTTGTGTTGTATATTACATGTCTTGTGGTTTGGAAATTTTTGAGTGTATGAACGACCTCAATTTAACGATGTTCATTAGGCAGATGCCTTAAAACAAAAAGGATCAAGAACAGGCTTTTTCTTTTGAGATCATGCAATGGTTTGGTTAAAGACATGTATGGTGCATGCTGAAAGCAGACTCTTCCGTACATCTTTGGATTTTTAAGCGGAAACAACTTTTTTATTCCTCTGGCTGACTGTAAAGTTGTGAAGTAAGTAGAGTCAAAGACAAAAAATAACTCTTATTAACACAACTTTTATATCTCAGACTTAACGAATGCAAAATCCTGCTTGCTCTAAGGGAGAAAATAACACCTTCCTTCTTCTCATACTGAAATTTACCCACAAATGGAGAGGAAATTTCATGTATGTTAAAGATTGATCAGAAACTGTGGAAGCTACTTACAATCCCATTCTGCACACTGAAGCCCAACTGATATCTGAGGTCCGGTCTTCTGATCAAGACTGTGGTCACCGGAGGACATCTAACTATGTTCAGTTTAACCCGGGCCTGGTTTTTCAAGCCCTGAAAAAAATTGAGAGGTAAACATGTAACATGAGAAGAAAAAAAAAAAAAAGGTGTTAGAACACTGACGTGGGAGCAGCCTTGAATAAACAGATCATTGTATCCCTTGTACCAGAATCTGATCGCTGAATGTCAGACACAAGCATCAGAATATTCTGTGAGATGAGTGATAAAACATCAAATTTTTCTTCCCAAAAATCTGGCACAATTGTTTTAGGAAAACTAGATTCCTGTTGGCAGTTTCTTCATTTGATAACAGAAATCATGGATAAAAGGAATATTAAACAGGTCTATTCAGCTCACCAGAAAAGTCAATGACTTTTAAACAAGTAGCTAAGTTAGTTACAAAACAGTTTTTCCCTAATGAAATACAGTAAATTCTGTCAAGCAAACAGCATGTCCTTTTATCATCCTTGTATCAGCAGCACTCATGATTTCCATTATTCACAGAATCAGGAGATGGGTAAGGTTGGAAGGGACCACTCTGGGTCATCTGTTCCAACCTCCCTGCTCAAGCCGGGTCATCCCAGAGCACATGGCACAGGATTGTATCCATATGGTTCTTGAATATCCCCAGTGAGAGAGACTCCACAGCCTCCCCAGGCAATCTGTTCCACTGCACGGTCACCTACACAAGTTATTCCTTTATGTTCTCATGGAATTTCCTGTGCATCAGTTTCTGCCCATTGCCTCTTGTGCTATTGCTCAGCACAACTGAGAAGAGCCTGGCTCCATCCTCTTGGCATCCTCCCTTCAGGTACTTACAGACATTGATAAGAACCTCTCAGTTCTCCCTTCTTGAGGCTGAGCAGGCCCATCGCCCTCAGCCTTTCCCCCTAACAGAGATACTCTGGTCCCTTGATCACCTTTGTCCCCCTCTCCTGGACTCATTCTAGGAGCTCCATGTCCCTGTTGTACTGAGAAGCCCAGAGCTGGACACAGCTGCACTCCAGATGTGCCTCCCCAGGGCTCAGTAGAGGGGCAGGATCACCTCCCTGGAGCTGCTGGCAGAGCTTTTCCTAATACACCCCAGAACAATATTGGCTCTCTTGGCCACAAGGGCACACTGCTGGC
Source organism: Trochalopteron elliotii (assembly GCA_024734555.1). Lineage (NCBI taxonomy): Eukaryota > Metazoa > Chordata > Aves > Passeriformes > Leiothrichidae > Trochalopteron > Trochalopteron elliotii. The sequence continues at coordinate 34,663 of JANPWX010017059.1, forward strand.
CCACGGACAGCTTGCTGTCCACCAGGATCTCCAGGTCCTTCTCCACAGAGCAGCTCTCCAGCAGGTCAGCCCCCAGCCTGTGCTGGTGCGTGGAGTGGTTTCCCCCTAGGTGCAGGATCCTGCACTTGCCCCAGCTGAATGTCAGAAGGTTCCTCTCTGCCCATTTCTCCTGCCTGTTGAGGACCCTCTGAAGGGCTGCGCAGCACGTGGGTGTCGGCCACTTCTCCCAGCTTGGAGTCATCAATGCTTGGGAGGAGGCATCTGCTTAGGAGGCATCTGCCCCTTCCCTGAAGATACTGATTAATAACTTAAAGAATATTGCACCAGCGTTGAACCCTGAGGGACGCTGCTACCTAGAGGCTTCCAACCTGACTCTGCGCCACTGATTATGACCCTCTGGGATCTGCCATTCAGCCAATTCTCTATCCACCACACTGCCTACTAACCCAGTCCACACTCCTTGAGTTTGCCTATGAGGACATCGAGAGATAGTGTCAAAAACCTTGCAGAAGTCAAACATCCACTGCTCTCCCCTCATTCATCCAGGTAGCTGCTCTTCCTTAAGAAGGCAATTAGTTTCATCAGGCATGATTTACCTTCAGTGAATCCATGCTGACTACTGCTCATCACCTTATTGTCATCCACGTGGCTAGAGATGGCCTCCAGAACAAGGTGTCCCATCACATTCCCAGGGATTAAGGCGAGGCTGACTGAACAGTAGTTCTCTAGTTCTCTTTCTTGCCCTTTCTGAAGACCAGGGCGACATTTGCTTTTCTCCAGTCCTCAGGCAAGTCTCCAGATTGCCATGAACTTTCAAAAGATGATGGCCAGGACCCTTACTGTGGTGTCTGCCAGCTCTCTCAGCTCTCACGGATGCACTGCATCAGGGGCCATGTATGTGTGGACTTTGAGTTTGCCTAGGTGTTCTCTAGCACAATCCTCTTTGACCAAGGGAAAATATTCCTTCCAACATTCCTTTACCCTGATTTCCTGGGTCAGAGATTCCTGAGGACTGGTCTTGACAACAAACATCAGTCCAAAGACAGTGTTCAGTAATTCTGTCTTGTCTGTGTCCTCTATCACCAGGGTGCCCTCTCCCATTTAGTAACAGGTCCACATTATCCTTTATTTTCCTTCTGTTGTTGATGTATTTCAAGAAGCCCATCTTGTTTTCCTTGACATCCTCGGTCAGATATAATTCCAGATGGGCCTTGGCCTTTCTTGTCTCATCTTTCAGTCTGATAACCTCTCTATATTAATTCCAAGACAACTGACCCTGTTTCCATCTCCTGTGTATTTCCTGCTTACGCTTGAGTAATGACAGGATTCGTCATTCATCCATGGAGGTCTCTTGATCCCTTGTCTGACTTCTTGCTCATTGGGATCATCGTTCTTGAGCTCGGAGGAAGTGAACCTTGAATATCAACCTTCCTCTGCAGGACCTTTTCCCTTGGGATTCTGTCAACACCCTTGAAGAGGCTAACATAAGCTCTCCTGAAGTCCATGGTTACAATCTTAGTTGGTCACAGGCTGGCCCCAATCTTCACACCTCCAACATGCCCTTTCTAGTTTGTTGGATGAGATCAAGCAGCACACCCATTTCTTGTGGGATCCTCCACCATCTGTGCCAGGAAGCTGCCACTAACGCTTTCCAGGAATCTCCTGGACTGTTTGTGCTTTGCTGTGTAGCTTCTCCAGAAGATGTCAGGGTAGTTAAAGTCCTCCACAAGAAAGAGGGCCTGTGACTTGGAGGCTGCTTTGAGCTCTCTGCAGAAGGCCTCATCCACCTCTTGATCAGGTACCCTGCAGCACACACCCACAAGTGTCACTCTCGGCAATCTGCCCTTTTATCCTAACTTATAAACTATCTACTCACTCATTATCTACCCCAAGACAGAGCTTGATACGTTCCAAGTATTCTTCTTCCCTTCCAATTGAGTTACATCATGTTCATCATAAACTCCTTGCTACTAGAAGAAAATTGAATGAGAAAAATTTATTTTTACTGTCAGGGTGGTAAAACACATAATACCCAGAGAGGCTGTGGAGTATCCAGTCCTGGAGTTATTTAAATCCTAGTGGGCACAGTCTTAAGAAGTCTGCTCTACTTTGAACCAAAATGTTGGTCTAGACCAGCTACAGGAGTAACTGCCTGACTCGGAGGTTGTGTTCATATGGCTCAGTGAAAACAAAAATGTAATAAACCACAAATAAATGCAATCTGACCCCCTGTACAACTTCAAGTGCTCAGAGCTCCTGGAGATTGTTAAGAGAGATTTTTGAAATGCTTAATTCACACAAAATACTAGCCATAAATCCATACATAAATAAAGTCCACATAAAGAATGAAATGCTTTCTAAAAAATACAGCAACTTTCAGCTCACATAAACACCTGCCAATTCCAGTATTTGCTTCTGAATTCCTTTCATATGTACAACTGAACTGTAGGTCCCACTGCAATCAAGGTGTCATACACTGAATTCAAATGATTAATTCTGGAAAGCAGTTCCTACTGTAGCTAAGGTAATACACTGAAGTCTCTACATACAGTTTACTGCTGCTGATTCTCTTGAGCTGAGCTCCAGATTCAGCAGAGACTTGAGTAAAATGGCATCCTGGCATGATGAACTGCTTTGAAGCCTATTTTCTTGTCAGTGCCTTAAACTGGATGTAATTGACACTGGGTGCAAACAGCTGCTCTCACTTCCACACAGTGCTGAGCTCAGCTTGGCTCATCCTTGAAAATGGCTGCAAGACAATGAATGGGTGTCTGAACACAAAATGTCAAAGCTCATGGCTGTGGGAACTACCTGTACTCCATACTCAGGAGAAAGAAGGTCTGAACTCTACCTCTTCCATGACTATGGACTCCTCTATTCTAGTGAGGAATTAGCAGTGCACCTCACATGCTCAAGGGTCATTCACTTTCTATAGGCAGGTCTTGACAACAACACACACCGTAGAGGAACTGAACTACATTGTGGCCAGGAAGTTTATGGAACAGTCTAAGAGGCTTTTGCCTCAGTGTTCTAATCCTGAAAGGTAGGAGTCATGCAGAGTACTGGGGATGCCCATTTCTATGAAGAATTTAAGTGTCTAACTTCAGTCATCTGAATTCACTCAGGGTACATGCCCAGAACAGATTTGATATCATCATGCTCTTACTTCCCTGATGAATGTGCAAGTTACTTACACGTATTCCTCAAGGAAAAAAAAAAGGTAACGTGGTCCCTAACAAAAATTCTTTTAATTTTACAGAAAGTGCAAATATTTCAGAAGTGGCTAACCTTCACTAGTATACAGACTGCTAACATAAAGTGATCAGAAACAAACAAATTGCATATTTTGACCACCTTTCTTTCTTTATCTAGCTCCTAAGTATACTTCGTATACTTCTGATAGTAGCCAGCACCAGATGCTTCTGAAAAAGAACTGGCATAATCCTATTAGAGAACAGCCATAACATACGGAAAGCTTCTTCAAAGCTCTGTCAGTTTTCAATTGGTTTATGGTAAATTAGGAGCAGAGATTACATGCATAATACTGAATTATCTTCTCTGAAGTGCTTGTGACATATGTTTATCCACATATCATCTTTTCATCGGAGTCCTTCCAGCATGCTAAGGAAATCTGAAATCTGGAATATTTCTACCACATTTAATGATCAGCGCTTAGATCATTCACATACATACTTGTTTCCAATAGTGCTATATGCATAACTCCAGATATGTGGTTATGAAGATCTGCAAACATACAGTTCTCCTTAGAAGGACAAAAAAAAAGGCTGGCAGTTCCTGTGGAAACTGTGGTATCACTGAAGAAGAGAAAGGCCTGCAGAAGCTGGAAACAGCTTCTGTTCCTGTTCTGGAAACTGGCTGGTTCTGTACTGAGAAAGTACTGATGCGCACAACAAAAACTCCATCTGAATAAGGGAAGTATAACTTATCACAGTTTTAGAAATAAAAATTATGCAGGATAGGGAACAATTACAAAGAGCCTACATTTGCAGGGAGCTTTGTTTTGATGATGCTGGCACAAAGATATTTCATATATTTTTTCTTCCTTTCCTTACAGATGTAAGACTGTTTTTGCCATATTTTCAGTATGTCACACAGACTATCATTTCTACTCACTGAATCTAAAATGACTGGTTCGGTGACTTACGCATCTATTACTTATCAGAACTCAATATTAACATTTTGGGAAGCCTGAATGAGAAGTCTTTAAAACAAGCATCGTAGTTGAAATATTAAGAGATAATCCATGAAGAAAAAAAAATTATTCTGTACTTTTTTTACTTAGCAAATTTACCTTGTAAATGGAGAATTTATTTTGCAATTAAAAAAAAATACAAAGTGAAAGAAAAAAAGTTACACAATACAACTTGTTACCAAAAAGCTGCCTAAATGAGTAAATCTAACAGGAATATCTGTATAATGTACCACCAGCATTACATTATGTGCCTGCATGTGATCTGCACAGCTAGGCAGGACCATTTCAATAAATAAACAAAAAATAACTATCGAGCTTTGCCTCAAACACTCTCTAGTGATGTATCTTTCCTGTTCTTTAAACTCTGATGTTCAAATACTTATTCCTTTATATGCTACAGCTGCCCCAGGCACTGCTCAGTTCCAGATGACCTGCAAGCTTATCACTGTCACATACTTTGCTGACAACTAGAAGAAAGCTGTTCCAATTAAAATATCCCACTTATGCAAGTGAAGAGAACACCAAATAAGAGAAATATTTTCAAATAACTTGGGCACAGATACCACAGAGGGTATGTCTTTAAGCCAAAGTTTTAAAGCTTTAAATATAGTTATAAACAAACAAACAAAAAAGCATTTACTCTATTTCACCCAAATATCAAGAGGTATTTGTCAGCTAGTAAGGTTTACGACAATACTAGGCATCTGTGCTTTCATTTGTGATATAAAATTTCAAGTGTGTACCTGGCAATATCTTCCTTCTGCACAAAACATTCCCTTGCAAAGCTGTGCACAGAGCCCTGGTACACAAGTAAATAGCACAGCACTCTGGAATGGCACTGGATGTCAATCTGGACTTCAGCAAGACTTCTGATGCTGTCTCTCAAGATAACCTCATAACCCTCAAGCTCAGGAAGCGGGTAGTGAGGTGGATTCAGAACTAGCTGAATGGCAGAGCTCAGAGGGTTGGTATCAGTGGCGCAGATGTATTTGGATGTCTGTACCTAGCAGTGTCCCCCAAGGTCTATACTGGGCCCAATCTTATTTAACTTATCATCATGGAGCCCCTCCTGAGGAAGTCCACTGATGACACAAAACCTGGGAGGAGTGGTCAACACCCAAGTACTGTGCAACTCTTCAGAAGGACCTTGACAAGCAGGAGGGGTGGGCAGAAAGGAACCTTCTGAAATTCAACAAGGGCAGATGCAGGATCCTGTACCTGGGGAGGAACAACCCCAGGACCCAGCACAAGCTGTCCATGAGCCAGCAGTGCTCTTGTAGCCAGCAAGGCCCATGTTATCCTGAGGTGCATTAGGAAGAGCTCTGCCAGCAGCCCCAGGGAGGTGATCTTGCCCCTCTACTGAGCCCTGGGGAGGCACAGCTGGAGTGCAGCTGTGTCCAGCTCTGGGCTCCTCAGTACAACAGGGACATGGAGTTCCTGGAGCAGGTCCTGTTGAGGGTTATCATTAGCGGGTTGGAGCACTTCAGTTAGGAGGTAAAGGTCTGACAGCTGGGCTCAGTGACCTTAGAGATCTTTTCCAACCTAAAATTGCCACAGTTCTGTGAAAGGCTGAGGGAGCTGGCCCTGCTCAGCATTGAGAAGAGACAGCTGAGAGATTACCTCATCAATGTGTGCAAGTATCTGAGGGGAGGATGTCAAGAGGACACAGTCAGGCTCTTTGTAGTGGTGCTGAGCCATAGGATGAAAGGCAAAGGCACCACACTGGAATACAAGAAGTTCCACCTGAACATGAGGAAGAGTTTCTTTCCTGTGAGAAAGGAGACTGAAGGGAGACTGAGCATAGGAACAGATTTTCAGAGAAGCTTTGGAGTCCCCTTCTCTGGAGATACTCAAAAGCCATCAATACAGAATCTTGAGTAAGATGCTCTAGGCAGCCCTGCTGGAGCAGGGAGGTTGGATTAGACTACTTCCAGTGGTCCCAACCTTACCCATTCTGTGGTCCTGCACGGAGTCAGAAAATTGGTGTAGCATAACTCACATATGTTTACTAAGATCATGAAATGGAAAATGCTATGCAAACATTTGGTAAGAATTTACCTCACAGTTTTATACTTTCTGCTCTTCAATTATGTCATCATTTTAAAATGTGAAGCTTTCAGAAACATTTTCCGTACCTTTATAATGCTCTGACATGTAGAGAGGGGTAAACCAACCAAGCTAGTCCCATTGATTGACATGATCTGGTCCCCTATGTTCAGCTTCCCAGACTTCTCTGCTGGTCCTCCATGCATCATGTTGGCTATGATAACTGTAGGCAAAATAGATCCCCATCCAGACTCCACAATCACCACACCTAGGATTTCTCCCTTTTGCTTTTCAATGTAAACCTGTATAGTAAGAAAAAGTGTTTAAAAAAAGAGTTTCTTTCACACCCATAAAACTAATATCATTCCCCTCCAAACATTCACAAAACCAAGAAATATACCCCTTTTCATTTGCAACCTGCCTTCCTAATTCAAAAGCAAAACAACACAGGGTACATGTTTAACTATCTTTCATTTGTATTCAAACATTAATGATACACAATACAGACTTAGTGCAAAACACCCCTCAGAAGTCATTTCTGTATATGAGCAGAAGAAATTGCAGTGAAGGAAACTCTCATGCCATGAGCTTTGGTGGACAAAGCTAAATAAGAAGAGACATTGGAAAAACATTACTTACATGTTCCAGTTGCACACTGGTTCACTTTTACTAAGCAAGCTGCAAAGCTTTCTGGCACACATAGTTATTTAAAACCTGGCATCAGTCATGTTCATAAACACCGGTGCTTCTATAAATTTTGTATTGTTTACTGTAATTTTTAAAATTGTATTGATCTGTTAATCTGCTTAAAGTTCACTTTCAAACATGCCTGAAAATCGTCTGGTAAAAGAGTAGAAACAGATGGTAAATCAGCTGACTGCTGATAAATTTGGGGTTCACCGTTTGCCTTTGAAAGAGAACTGATTACAGGGTGTCCTATTAGGGGGGATATTCTAGATTGAGATAATTTTTAGGAAATGTTAATTTTTTTTTAATTTCTGCCAACATAGGCCTGCAACTGATAAGATCAGCTGAATACTTCTGGAAAAAAAAAAGAGACATACATCTTTGCAATTTTCAGATTTGGAGAAGTGAATCAGATCATCATTGTACATGTCCTGGGTATTCAGCAAGTCACTATACTCCTTCTGGCTAAGGTCTTCCGGGTTGATTCCATTTGCCCTCAGAAATTCTTGGTAGGCCACACTAAATGCTTGACCTATGGACTGTGCAATCAGCTGTGCCTGTAGCATTTTCCAGAGAAAGGAAAAGAAAAGAAAAAAGTGAAAATTCTGATGACCATGTCCACTGACACTTTCTGTTACAACCACACTATAAAATGGATCATCAAGTCGATGAACCTACAAGTTACCACAATCCAGCCTAAAAATTATTTGTGCCTTACAAGTCAGTTTTAAAGACCCACAAAATGTCAACACATTCAGCTCTGCAATGGGTCTAGCTCAGCAATCAATTATAAATTACAGATATGAGAAAAAAAGACATCCTTTCACAGGTAAGAACTGCTAATATAAGTGTAAAGGTAGAGCCACTGCAGTGACTGTGGCTTTCACCTACAGCTCTTCCCACACAAGCTGCTCCCAGATGGCTCTCCCAGCAGAGGCAATGTCATTCTCTGACAAGCCAACAGTGAGAATGAAAATGTCTACTAGGAAACAGACAACCACATTTAAAAGAGTATTTCCAACTTTTCTTACCGTCCTTTAGAACATTGATAGTGACTCATACCTCAGCCTCAGACAAAAAAGGGAAAAAGCAGCAACTAGTGACCAGATCAAGCCCTTGAAGTAACTGCAAATGGTCTTATGCATCTCCTTCTTCACTCTGCTACCACCCTCAGCCTCTATCCCCTACACTTATTTCCCTCCTTCCAACCTGCACGATCCTGCCAGTTCTCTGCCTCTTTCCTGCTCATTCCGTCCTTTGTAGGCACCCTCTTGCACCTGCACCTTTCCACAGTCTTGCCTGCACCCAAGGCCACCAAATGCACCACTCACTACACTGCACTGATCCCACCATGAGCTGTTTTACTTCTGCAGCTGTGGAAGAGAAACTGGGCAGCAGACAGACATGAGGAAAGGTCTGTGCTAAGCAAGGCCAGAGGGATGCCTACTTTTGACACAGTAATAATGGTGAGGGAAGTAACAGACAAGAGAGGAAGGCACAGCATGGTGCAGAGTTTTGCTGTGTGTAGGTGGAGCAATTCATGCAGTGAGCACTGTGTAGTGCACAGGAGGCAGCCGTGATGTGCACTGAAACACAGTGCTGGATGTGGCAAAGGCAGGGAAGAGAAATGGAGAGCTCCACAGCTGACAATGAAGGCCTGGCAGAGTGCTGGTAATGAATGAATACTGCTCAGGTGTACTTTTACACAGTCTGATGGCCATATTTAAAGCCCATTTTGGTTCTTAATAAAAGACAGATTCCCAACACTGAAATAAAAAATTTATTGTATCTTAAACAGCTCAAACTAGCACTAAACCTGCTGATGAGAACAGCATGATTGCTGGTGCTGAAAAGACCAATATGTAGACTGGTAGTATATTACCAAAGCTAGGATCAAGCTAATTTTGACAGCAAGAACAAGACAGCAAGAAAATGGGAAAACTGCACCTTCATAACTCAGTAACCTAAGGGAAGAGTGCAGACTTACATTCATACACACGTGTAATAGATATGTTGGTAAATTTGTGTAATAAAATACGGGAAATATAGTAGATGTAGTAAATGATAGAATGTATTAGAAATGTTATACTTCGTAACCCTGTAAATACAAAAGTAAGTCCTGGTTCCTGGAATGGAGGAGGCATTTCCAAATAGCAGGACATACTTTGGGAACTGTGAAGTGACAGATTAACACCCCGATTTGCACAAGAAAGGGGAGTAGCTCGCCAAGATGTTGCTCCTTGATGGAATCAGACCCTGTGCACCTGGACCATCGAAACATCTCTCGAGTGTGGACCCCGAGTTTGGAGAAATCAGCATCCCAAAAGAAGACTCCAAGAAAATCCTTTCAGACATACCCCAGTGCCAAGAAATCTGTTCAGGATTCATCACCGGGTGAAAAGACTGTGTTTGAATATGAAGACACAATACCCCCACAGCCACCACCAGGCACAAAACTCAGTATAAAACTCGGACTCAAACCCCTGCAAACCGTGGAACAGGGCAGGATTGCACCCTTGCTGTCTGTCACCTGTTTCACCCAACATTCAAATGTTGTTTCATGGTTGTCCCAAATAAATTTTTGGAAATGGAAAAAAAAAAATTATTCTCTTTATCCAATTGGCTAATTTTCATTTATAACAACACATATCTTCACTCCAGGAAGAGATCAGCTCCCACTGAGACACCCAGCATTTGGACACATCACTAAGGTTCAACTCATTTAAAAGTACACCTCTAAATACAGTTGAAAATCTGGTGCTGTCCTCCTTAGACAAAGACTCATCCAAGCAGAGAGACGTTGTGGCCAACACCCACTCGCAGGCTTACAGCTCCTGTTTCACTTACTCTGCAGATTCTGTCAAGTACCCAGCTGTCCCACAAGAAAAGACAAGTTTTATAAGATAAACAGACCATATTACTTCACTGGAGGTGCAAAATCTTTGAAGCTGCCATTTTCTTGCTGTTAACAAGGTGCTACAAGGTGCTACAGTGCTTCCACTCTGACTTGTTAGTCACTTCGATATTTGAGATAAATTTTGCAAGTTACCTGCGAGCTATATACCATGACTAAGGAGAGTTGATATAATCTGCAGTTTCTCAGCATATTTTCCCCATCAATGAGCAATGCTTTTACTGGATCTACAGGCATTTTACAGGCCAATTGGATCTACAGGCAACAAGAGGATCACATATGACACAAATACAGGCTGGTCCAAACAAACCATGGATTGGGAAGCTCAAATTTTAGCTAGCCAAAGTATTAAGAGCAGCCTAGGAAACAGATTCAGGAAGTATGGATCATGCAAGATGTCAGACCATAATACAGTGAAGGAAAATAAGCTCCAGACTCTGGCATCTGACAGTTTGATTTCTGCTTTTTCAACTGGCCAGTGAAAGAGCAAGCAGTATCCAAACTTGTGACTAGAAACACACAAACAGCAGCCTCAAAGTGAGTAGCATGTCAAATGATTTGCAATTAAGCAAAAAATACATTGGCTACTCTAACACCAGATTCTTAGAAGGCTTTGCAAAACAGGTTTAGATGCTATTTTGTGGAAGTAATCCAGAATTTTTATACTCTGTCAATTTTGGTCCAGGATTACTTCTATCAACGCTCGTCCTTACTTTTTAACTTCAGCAGTGGGTCATGTATACACGTTCATGTGCAATCAGGTAACATATTCATACACCGGTTTAAAACAGATTATATAAAATAAAATCATTACATAAAATCAGCTCCTTATTCAAGACAAACTTCCCTCTCAAAGTCCTTGCTATTCACTGTACATGGAAAACATGTGAGTATTTTATAAGAAACTGATATTTTCACTTACTCCTCCTGACTGTGTTAGTTACCCAAATAATTAGGGCTAACTTGACTATGATCCTAAAAACTACATATCTAAGTACTTCAATCTGATAAGTTTGATTTTACTTTTCGGTCACTGAAAGTTACTTTTAAAAAGTGCACTAAATCAGCAAGTTATACACACTGATTGTGAAGACAGGAGATCAAGCCCCATGTAAGATAACTTAGTCCTGTGTAAAGTAACTTAACTGCCCCACAGATTAAAATTTTGCCATTTGTGTCTCTATTCAGCATATTTTGGGATTGCTGAAACCACAAACTTTCTTTGCTGGCTTTTTGATATGATGACAGCAACTACAGCCCCAATACAAACCTCCTGAAAACAAAAATCGTCTTTCTGGTATGTATCAGTGACCGATCCTCAATGCAAGACTTGGGATTAGAATTTCCTTATGAAAATAAGCACTGCTGATAGACCTTCCCACTCTTACTCAAAATTTGAGCTCGTATTTGTAACCTGCAGCAATTGGACTGTCCTAACACTATTACTGGAAGGCACTCAAGAAGCTTTAAAATGGTAAGCATTTCTATAAACACCAATTTCCTGTGACATGTCAGGTCCAAACATACAAATGGCAGGAAAGTTTCTCTGCTTAGACAAAATATTGGTTGCAGTTAAAAAGCAAACAGGACCACTCACAATGGACTTTGGGCCTTTTACAATGTGCCCACTTTTCTACTCCTAGAAAATCACAAGACAATGTAATTGCTTACATCCTCAGACTCAAAGACATGACAAATCATTTTGTACTGCCTCTTTCCATCTTGAGAGGGGTGAGATGCTTCCACATTATCCTGGGAGTTAGAGCGTGGCATACGCCTACGAGCCATCAAAACAACTATATTTCCTATATCAGCAATGTAAGAAATGGTCCGCAGGGGATGATCCATCATGGTTTCCTGGGGAATAAGAAAACCAACATAAGCAGCTGCTTCAACTAAGTTCTTATTGCACATCTAGTATTATCAAAACACAGACAGCTCTAAGACCTCTGCCAAGTGAAGTCTGTAATACCTCTCATGCATGAAGGGAGACACCAATAGAAACCGAGAGCTTCACTTTCCAAAAATAAAACAGAGAGAAAGTTTTACAGGGCTTTTTTTTTTCTGTGGAAAAGCACATCAAGACCACAACTACAGAAGCTTCATAGGCTGGGCATGTATGTGTAGAGGACTATGAACAAATTACTGCAGCTAAACATTTTGGGCTACGCCAGGCACAATCAGTACTTGATGCAGCTTGGACTGCAATTATCTTATCCACAAATTTCTAATTATTTCTACAGTCTGACACACTAGTGTAATTGCTTGTATGACATGGCTCTTGACCATGGATTTCTGACTAGAGGGGAATACAAGAGTCAGCACATTTTAAACACAAATTTTAACATCTAGGTGAAAGTCTATTCCAGTAGTATACTCCAACAATATTGACAAAGGTGTCTGTATCTATACCTGTGTGTCTGCATTCAGTACTTTAATTCTCTGTGTAGAAATGAAGAGGTCCACTTCAGTCATGGGTTGAGATTCACCTTCTGGAGCCTGCAATAAATGGATTACAGTCAAACAAACACATTAGGTAACATACTTACTAATAATGATGTTAGTTCACGTACAGGGGTGCACTAAGACACAGTCACCAGAACAGCAATGCAGGATAGAGTATTAGAAGCAAAAGATAAACACAAAGATGTGGAAACTATATCATATATGTGAAAGTGAATTGGGTATTGTCTGAAAAAAAGTTAACCTCATAAAAGCTTGCCTGCTATTTTTCCTGATTCAATAAAATTATACCTGTCTGCAAAATGAACTATAAAGATTTCTTTAAAAGCAATATGATTTCACCATTTTCTGCATACTATGAATCTCACTTCAAACAAGGTTTTTATACAAGCCATAGAAAAGCCTAACAGCATCTCCTGCCTGAGGAATTTCTATTTGGGCTAGCAGTGGCTGCCAAGACCAACGGAAAAATCTGTACCACAGGAGGTACTGTTTGAGCTATTCATAATGCAGTTCTGGCCAGAAGACCTTCACAGTTAAACAACATACTTCTCAAGCAGTAACTCACTTTAGAAGTCGTGTTTTGTTAATGAAAACAAACATTTGTAATATTTTTAAAATTACATTTGTTAAAAAGTAATTGAAAGCTCCACAAACAAAACTTATTACAAAGATGAGTCAATCTCAGTATATTATTGTATGTATAGACATAAACTTTTTTTTTTTTTGCATCCAGCAATTTGACATCTCTGTGAGTCAAACAAAGCACTCTTACATAAATATAAAATAACAGGGATAGTAAGAAAAAAACAAACAAAAACCCCCCCACACTTCATTTCAATATTTTAATCCATCATTTTACAAAGTTTAAACCTTTGCCATGTCAGTTCTGATTCTTTAATATGCATTTTGGGTACTGCCTGTAGCTGTTTGATAAATCCAATCTTTCTTCTATTTCTAACATGAAATGGCTAATGATAAGCAACAAAAAATGGCCAATCAGGCAACTGATTTCCAAGATATGTCAACTTGTATGGTGGCTCAGAAATAAATCTGAAAAAACCTTGCTGGATGCAGAAAATAAAACCACAAAATAAAAAGAAAAGAAAAAACCCTCCCAGAAAACAAAAGAACAAGCATAACATCAAGCTGATGGAGTTTGTACTGCACCTTCTTCCTGCTTTTGGCTAATTTCTGGGCCATCTGCTTAGCATGGAACAAATAGAGACAGGAGAACAGTTAGAGAAGAACTTACAGAGACTCCAAGTCAAGCAGGAATCTACAAACTAATGTCAGGGCTCACAAACTACTAGCTGGTCTAAATTAGTCCCTGCTTAGATTAATTTCCTCCTTTTCTTTTTAGCTTAAAAAATTAAAAAATTTCATGTTTAGCACAATTAATTTCAGAAATGAAAAGAAACAGCACCAAAAGAGCCAGGAAGAACACAAAAGGATTTTTTTTCACTTAAAATGTTATTTGCAAGGAACAAGGTTATTTTGTATGCAATTGTTTTTGAGGTTTGATGGGGTGAGGGTGGTTTAAGAAACAGAACAGAGCTTTCCCCTCATGGCAGTGTAAACCATGATGTTATTTCTTTTGAAGGTACACCAATATAAAAGATGAGAGAAAATTTTTATGGCTTATTATTACAGCTTTTTTCAGATCTCATACTTCAATAGACTTAAAAAAAATAAACTCCCTAACACTAGGCTACTTTTTCCTGGAAAAGTAAAATGACAAAAGGTAACCATCACCTTTATTTTCTCTTCCTTCTGAGCAAGTAAATCTGTACCAATGTTCACACAGTGTCTCTGGTCAACACATTTTCCTGTGACACCTACACAAAGATATGTCCACACTATCACACACTGTTTTTTCAAGCAAGCACTGGAGCATATATTTCAGCTCCAGAAACCCCTTAAAAGAGGTTTCTACTAACAACCCAAATAAATTTACTTTCTACATTCTCGCAATCATGAATGCAAACCAATGGTGAACTGAATTTAACAGACTTGCTCACTGAAGGAATGCATACTCACCAGGCTGGCAGCTAACCCTTAACTTCCAACAATAACAGCCTCTTTGCTATTTAAATTTACAGGTGTGCTTGTGGTGGAAAGGAGGCTTATAGTTACAAGCTCCATACAGATTCAGCACTAACTACTTTTATGAAGAGCAAATAGGAGGCCTGAATCACAAGACACATCAAACATTTTATACTGATGCCACAACTCAAATCTGTCAGGTTTCAGCTAAACAAATCTGAAAGCAGCTACTTAAAAAGTTTAGGCCACACTGCTAATTTAAAAATAGAAACAAAACCTAGTTCTCAAACTAGCTTTTAGTGGCCTTTTTCAAACGAAGAAGTATTTTATAGCCTGATAGGTTATTTTGCAACAGGTGATTGCAAACTACTGCAAAAGCAATCAAAACTGCCTTACATGGCAGCCTCTTCATTACACTACCCTCATTTTAAATTAATACTCAGAAATAATACACTTATCTTGAATAACAGCTGCCTGTTATTCACAATGGGCACAATGGGCAAGGAGGAGACATGCTCCTGAGAGAGAGTGTTTAGACTGCTTTCCAAAATCAAGCTTTTCTTTCTTACCCTTCCCAAACTTTAGAATGATGGACCTCCCAAAAGAAGAAAAGCACAGACCAAAATGAAGAAAAAGGGGGAGGGTGGGGGGGAAATCCTTGAGCTACAGCTTTACAATGCAGAATCAACAATTTATCAAAATACACTATGATTCAATTTACTGAAAAATCTGTTCTTCAAATGGAAGCATATTGAAGAACTACTTCCAAGTATTTCATAAAAGTAAGGCAATGATATGGAACAAGCACTTTTAATAAGTGATTTAACACAGCACAGAAATGTCATAAAAGAAGTTATGGTTCATGAAAAACAAAAAAATTAGGGTAATTCTATGCAAAATACTTTATTAGACAAACTCTATAAATCATCACATTATTTTGCTAACTCAAAGACTCTGTATTTCTAGAAGAAAAAAGCAAATGGAAAATACGTAATCTACACAAGTTTGGGGATTTTTTAATATACAGAATTCAGGATTTTCATTTTAGGTAAATTATTTATTTAGATAGATGCAACTTCCAAAATTACAAAACATTAAAACTCAACAAGCTTCTGCTTTTGCTACAGAGAGGTCCTAAGTTTATCCAATCCATTTAGTCTCGACAAAAAATGTTCTGCAACTCAGTGAGCATTGAGAGGACACTGAGTGTGTGAAAATGTGTGAAATACTAAACTAAATATCCACATATGGGTTCTATCCTAACTTACACTCAGAAATTAAACCAGGTGTTACCTAGGAATGCTCAAACCTGCACACAGCAAGCTAAAAGTGCCTCCTAATGAAATATTCCTAACTATATTTGATAAACACCTTCAAAGCAGTGTATCTGTTTTAACTTAGCTGAACTTCACAGTGATGAAGGTCAAGCAAGAAAACACTCAACTCTTGTACCTTTAACTGAAAAGATACTTCTTTAAAGAAGAAGCATGGAGAATTATTTTCAAAATCTGAAATGAATACATGGTCTGCAGGCTCTGCTAAAAAGAAGCACTTTAGGGATTAATAATTCAAAAGGTATCACTTACGTGAAGGTATAAACAGCAGGGCTTAAAAAGAACCCTTTTTAATACTCAACTTCAAGTCTGCGTATTTTAAAAGCTCACTCTTAATTCATAAGCTTTGTTTTCTTCAACAATGGAGAAATGGTTGACATGCAACAAGTACGGCACCCTGTTTAATGAACAGGGTGAGTAGGGCACAACCTTCATAATCACTGTGTAAAAGCCATAATTTCCACAAGTGGGATGTAGAATACCTGATGCAGTGATGAATCTGGCAGCAGGAAGTCCATCTGCGATAATGAATTTCTCTCTGAAAATGTTTAGCTTTAATGGCAACCAGCAACAAAACCAGCCAAAGCCAACCCTAATAAGCCAAAGAGCCTAAGGTGCAGGGGGGTTGCCTGAGTTTACTTAGAAGGAGAAAGCAGTAATTGTCCAAGAAGCGTTTAAAGATATTGTTACAATACAATACAACCCCATAGTTTTCTGAAACACACCAAGTTTCAAAAAATTAAATATACCAGCTAGGGTTTTACCAGGTCAAAAAAGGCAATCACTTCGGCCTCAAGCCTGAGACAAATATATTACAAGCAAGGATATGCATGCCTGCTGATTTACCCAGATGCACAAATTATAGGGTTTATGAGTGAAACACACTAAATAGATTTCTTCTGTTTTGACACAGAGAAATGCTGAGGCATAACAGAATCCTCAGAATGGCATTTTTTAATGAATTTCTACAAAATATGCTTAGTATCAGACAAAGATTCTGCACTCTTACACTTCATAGGCCCATTTTGAATCAATTCTGTCTCATTTTTGTCCATCATATCCCTGCAATCTTTTTCTAATATGTATTCCTAGACAAGCTTTACCTTCTAGGTACTAACTCCCTGTGAAGTACCTGGCTCAAGTTCCACATCTTGAACCTACTGATACCTATTTCCTATGACAGCTGATGCTAATCTTTCCTTTCACCATCCAGTGATGTGCCCCTCCTAGACCCAGCCTCACCAAAGCTCTTCTTTCTCTCTCTTCTCTTCCTTACCTTTTGTTTTCCATTCAGTCAAATCAGACAAGCTTTCTAAAACACAGCCAAGCATCAGGAAGGCACACAAAGAGACTACTAAACACAAGGGCACAGCCTTATTTGCCCAGAGCAGGAAAAAACCAAACTCTATAAGGAAAACTCTTCACTGAAGGTTTGGGGAGAAGTTGCCAAGACCTGCCATTGTTGAAAAAGCTGCATGAAATGTATTTTTAAAGCATGTCACTTAATCCAGAGTCTCCAATGAATAAAGATAAATCACTCTTTTGCAAAAGGCTCAGTAGTTCAAGTTAGTGAAGACTTCTACAGAAATAGGTGGAGAATAATCTCTAACAGGAAGGCTACATTCCTGTCTTTTCTAAAACGTGAGAGTGTTAACAACTTTCAGACTCAAGGTTACAAGAACTTATTCATCTGAACACCAGCAAAATTACAATTTTTGAAAGTTGTCTCAATGGCTCTATTTGGAGCTTCTGTGTCAAAGTTACATACAGAGACTAAACGGAACACCTGCCATGGAAAGCACTGAAAGGAATAACAAGAGCAGGAAGCATCAGCTGACCTTAACAGACAATACTACTGGTCTTGCTGATAACCTTCTCTCCTCTTCCTCTCTCTTTTATACAATTGCACACCAAATCTGAGTTGGTACCCAAAATAAAATGTACAAAAGAAAAACACACAGACATCAAACTAAGAAAAGTTCCCAGAGCAGGTTGTGTTAATTAGCTGAATCAGCAGGAGAAGCTGTGTGCCTACCAGCAAGTCATGTAGGGGTAGTGGGAATGTTGCAGCATCCTGTTCAACTGTGCAATACTTCTTTCACATACCTTAATTTCAGCTGACAATGTCCTAATTGTAACTTCCATTCCCATTGCCAGGAATGGCCTGTACAGAAACCAGTCGGCATTTCTCTTCTGAAACAAAATTGTACTATCTTCCATGTATCATCACAGGCTTTTTTTTTCTTTTTTCTTTTTTTCTTTTTTTTTTTTTCCTTTAATCAGCTCACAGCTGTTACGTGTGGAGAAACAAGTATCCACAACAGGGTCAAAAATAACTGCAGTTATTACTGCAGCAGTAGTTCCACTGAGTGCCAAGCCAGATGCAACTGCAATACTAACTAGTTATTTCCTTAACCTGTTCTCCCAGATAATATATAACTATGACCACCATTCACTTCAGATTCTGCTTTAGTGTACATGGCACAAATATTACCAAAGGGAATTAAAATGACCTGGTAACATCCCCTTATCTTGTCTTGTTCCAAAAGCAGCATTAAATATGCAATTTATTTTGCAGAAGGAAAGGCGAGGCCCTTTTCATTCTGAAACTACAGAGAGCCTCACATGAAAAAGTCACTGCATAAGAAAAAAGTTCATATCCACAATCATAAAGCAGCCATACAAAGAAGCAGCAGGAATTACTACTCACCTTGATCCTACTGACAGCTTCCTGAGCCTGCATCATTCTCACATTCTTGGATGGAGTTTTATCAGAAAGGAGATGAGTTGAACCAAGGTAATTGGCAGCAAAAATGATTCCATCAATTAAGTCTTCAGGATCACAAGGTCCAGGAACTGTAACAGAGGAAAGCCATCTCTGGAGACAATCATGGCAAAATACAGCAAAACAGGAGAACTCTGACAACTTGAGCCTGCACTTGATGACTGCAAATCCTCCTCTGAAATACTTCAGTTTAGCATGACAAAAGGCAACCAGTACTTTCAAAGGCACCAAACATCAAACAAATTATATCAAAATTTGTGGTGGGTTGACCCTGCCCACCAAAGCCCTTCTATCGCTCCCCTACTCAGAAGGGCAAGGGAGACAAAATATAACACGAGTCTCATGGGGCAAGACAAGAACAGGGAGAGATCACTCACCAGTTACTGTCATGGGCAAAACAAATTCCAATTGTGGAAACTTGTTTAACCTATTACTAATGAAGTCAGAGTAGAATAAATGAAAAATAAAAAGAGATGCTCCAAAACCTTCCTTCATCCCTCTCTTCTTCCTGGGCTCACTTTAACTCTCATTTTGCTCTATCTCCTGCACTGAGGGGCACAGGGGAATGGGGGCTGTGGTTACTTCTTTCTGATGCTCCTTCTTCATCATGGGGAAGAGGCCTCACATTCTTCCTCTGCTCCAGAATGGGATACCTCCCACAGGAGACAATCCTTCAGAACAGACTCCTCTGGTGAGGGTTCCCTATGGGGTCACAAGTACTGCCAACGAGTCTGCTCCAGGTGCACTCCTCCCTCCACTGGGCCCCATACTCTGCAAGGAGCCTGCTCCAGCCTGGGATTTCCATGGGATCATAGCCTGCTTTTTTTGAGCATCCACATGATCTGGCATGGGGTCCTACAGGGGCTGCTTGTGGGTTTGTGTTCCACTGTGGACCTTCTTTGGCTGGAGGGACACAACTGCCTAACCCTGGTCTTCAGCATGGCCTGCATGGGAATCTCAGCTCTGGCATCTGGAACATCTCCGGTCCTTCCTACTCCACTGATCTCATCTTCAGAGATCTCTTTTTCACATGTTCCCAGTCCTTTATTCCCTGGCTGCAGTTGCTGTGGTGCAGTCTTCTTCCCCTTCTTAAACATAAAATTCCAGAGGTCACTGTCACTGATGGGCTCAGCCTTGGCCAGTGGTGGGTCTGTTTTGGAGCCAGCTGGTGCTGACTCTATCGGACAGGCAGGAAGCTTCCAGCAGCTTCTCACAGAGGACATCTTCGTAGCCACCCCACTACCAAAACCTTGCTATGCAAACCCAGTACAACATCTCTATAGCAAAAGCTGCAATTGTTCATCCAGCCCGTTTCTCACAATAGCTCCTTCTTCTGTGAGTAGGAATCAGCTCGAAGCAAAATAAGCTGTGATTTTTCACTGTGATAAAGGGACAGACACAGTTACTCAGTTTGCTCCTCATCCACCAAAAACAGCCTTGCAATAGTCACAAGCAGAAAGGGGAAAGGTGCAGTTTCATAGCAGGCATCAGTCTCTTTCTTGCTTATGCATTAACCACAGTTGGTGCAACAGGCAGAACAACCTCCCTGGGAATGCTCTCCACATACCATACAATGGTTTCATGCCACAGAACACTAAAAATAATAGGCTTAACAAAGATACTGTGGGTAAAGTACTGAGTTAAATAAAACATTATTAAATACATAGAGCATGGGCTCTCTTGATGGCAAGGAACTCCCTCAGTCCACATATCCTTAGAGATCCAACACCCATCAACTTCTGTGGAAAGTGACGGAGTGTACAGTGTTAATTACCAAGCAATACAAATCCTTACAAAGCAGCACTTACGATTTGTAAGACTTTTGGTGTTTGGCAGCTTTACGGAAAAAATTTTGTACATGAAAATGTTTCATTTCGACACCATGTTAAAACTGTCATGATCTAAAAGGGAGGCTGGTTAACCTAAGAAACTTCCTGTCCTTAGAAGGGAAACCAATTGTTATTCAAGGCAAGTGAGAATAGAAATCATATTAAAGAATGCTCAGGGTAAATATGTTCACATTTTATCACAAAACACCTGTGTTTACATTTGTCTTTCTTTTTTCCTCTAAAAAAACATCAATGGGTGTCTTGAACTACAAGGTGATGGGGCTTTAAGCTTCAAATTACTCAGAATGCCAATTTTGTTCTAATGATAACATATGAGACTAAGAACCCCTCAGAAAGAGCATGGGTAGTTTTGGTCTCAAGGAAAAGCATGTCATTACTACAATTAAAATAACAAAGAAAGAGCTGAAGATAAATATCACACTGAAACACTACACATAAAGACAGAAGCACATGTATAAATCTTGTGAGCAGGCTTGTCTTCTTTGTAATTTCTTTAAATACAAAAATCATGACTAGCAATCTTAAGATGCTCATCTCCAGTGTGCACTTTGCTCAGGCAGTATGCATCTGAGAAATTCTCAAAGTGAAAAAGTCACTGCCAAGCACATGACCAAAAGTACTGTAAGTACTACATATTTACACAGAAATCACAGAGCATTTTAAGTGTTGCTATTTATTACTCTACACATGAAGGCTTTTTCACCACTTCCACCACTTTACTATAAAGGGTGCGAAACCCTTTATAGTACAATTTCTGATCAAAACGAGGAAAAAAAACAAAGAGCAAAGATGTAAGACTCCAAGAAACTGGCAGATTAAACCCCAAAAAGGTACATGCTCCAATTGCATCAGAGGTGAACACACAGACAGCATTGCCTTTTAGAATACCTCCTCCTTTTATTATCTCTGACAACACAACTATTACCTCAATGAAAGCATAGCATAGGTGCTAGCAAATTTTTCCTTGGCTTGCTGGTGCATAAAAATGGAACATTCCTAATTTTAAGGAATTTTGTTCTGGACAGTGAACCAAGAAAATTTTAGTTCACAATTTATTTTTTTTCCTAAGGTGGAGATAATTATTTTTAAAAGCCCTTGATAGACAGGACTATCAACAGGAGACAAATTTGAATTCTAAGAGAGATCCTTCACTGGTGCAAAATTTCAATGCTTAGCTATGGACTAACTGACATTGATGAGAGATTTCAAAACAGGCAGCTTATATTCTGAAGATTAAAACAATGATCAATTTGCAGTCTAAAGAAAATTATCACATAATCAATTAAGCAGAGCACACTGTAAAGGAATCTAAGGAGTGACAAGAAGTCCACATAAAGTATTACATCAACTGTATTTCTAAAATTTGATCAAGAACATGGAACAACCACTGTCAGGTAAAAAAGTAAAAAAAACCAAAAAACAAAAAACAAAAAACAACTTTTATTATATTTTATTTTATTTTCAGTCATAACTGCACACTCCCATAACTTGTGTTCTTCCTGCAGTATACACAGGATGCAGACTCATACAAAATGTAACAGCAGTTCATGAGGCAGGTAACTTGCTTTTTCATATTGTTCTGAAAAAATTCACCACTACTGAAACCTTTACTCTTGAGATGAGAAGCAGTAGAGGCAAGGAGCTGCTAAGCAAAGCAGATTTTCAGTGGCAGGCTTCCCAATAAATCCAACTGAGATTAGACAAGAGCACTACAGTCTTGCTTAGTCTGTTTTCCTGGTCCACATACATTAGTATATGTTGTTATCTTGTTTTGAAAGACAGGTGTCTGTCTAAGGAAGGCAGGAGCCTCCCTTGGAATGGAAAATGTAGACCTCCTCCCTCCAAATTATTAGAATTCTGAAATTAAGGGGCTCTCAGGACAAGGAGCTGAGAATAGGAATAACAGTTCTCTACTGGCGTGTGTAACAAGGCAAA